>JABTXL010006079.1:3680978-3727136 GCA_025134845.1 Neodon shergylaensis | reverse complement strand
TCTCTCTCTCTCTCTCTCTCTCTCTCTCTCTCTCTCTCTCTCTCTCTTTTTTCAGAGTGCTATGGAGCCGCCAAGAAGGCTGCCAAGGTGCTGAGATGTCCTTAAATATTATGCTTTAACTTACGACTCACAGCAGCAACACAGTTAAGTCTCGAGCCTGTAATGTCCACCAGTGGCTATCATCACATCTCTCCTTTATCTTCTCAGCTGTCTCCTGAGGAATTCTCAGAGGAACCCTTCCTCAGGATGCTTTTCCTGTCGATTTCAGAAGCGATAGACGAGATAGATACTTTCCTAGGAGGCTTCATCAAGCCTCTTTGACCACCCTTGATCCTGATGACTGTGGTCATTAGTTCTCTTGGCCACACCCTCACTGCACATAGATTCCTTGAGGGAGTGAAGGATTTGAGTATCCTCAGTCCTCATCCCAGCATCTCTAAGTCTGCCATGGCATAGTGGTCAATAACCACCCATATTTATGTCGTCCTTTCTATGCTGGACAATCACTATAGTATACAAAAAACAACAAAACAAAACAAACAAAATATAAACCCAATCAACCAACCAACCAAAAAACAATGCCCCTCCTGAAACATGGCAAAACCCTGCAGAGGGTGGCAGGTGATGAGAAAATCCCATCACGTTCTGAAGTTCTTTTTTGTTTTGTTTTTAAATAGTTTATTAATTATTTGATAGTTTTAAGATGCATTCAATGAGCTTTTATCATTTTTATTCTTACCAATTATTTGCAGAGCCAATTAACTCCCTTATGCATCAAATGTTCCTCTTTAAATTTTTTTTAATTGAAAAAATTTCCGCCTCCTCCCTGCTTCCCATTTCCCTCCCCCTCTCCCCACTCTTCTCCCCCTTCCTCTCCAGTCCGAAGAGCAGTCAGGGTTCCCTGCCCTGTGGGAAGTCCAAGGTCCTCCCCCCTCCCTCCAGGTCTAGAAAGGTGAGCATCCAAACAGGCTAGGCTCCCACAAAGCCAGTACAAGCAGTAGGATCAAAACTCAATGCCATGTCCTTGGCTTCTCATCAGCCCTCATTGTCCACCATGTTCAGAGAGTCCGGCTTTATCCAATGCTTTTTCAGTCCCAGTCCAGCTGGCCTTGGTGAGCTCCCAATACATTCTGAAGTTCTTAAAAACTTCTCGCTATCAGTCTCATCAGACTGCAGGGCACAAAAGTTGAATCCAATATTGTACTAGGGTTTTTTCCCCATCACTAAATATGCCTGTTTAGATGAGTTTAATAAACACAGATGCTTCAGGCCACAGACAGATACACTGTGAATTTTAGATCCGAAATTATCTTGAGAAATGTTTTGATTACAGTGAAGGCTGATAGTAAAATGTAAGAAGGAGTGAGACTTCTAGCAAGTTTCCTGAAGTGGTAATACCACATGTTATAAAGAAGAGGCTTAGGGCTATGGACAAGGTGCCCAAGGCCAATGAGCACTGTAAAACCTGTAGAAATATCATGTTTCTGGGTCAGATTTGTCCTGAGAAGATTATAAAACTTTTTCCTGTTTTCAAAGGGTATCTCATGAGTAAAGTTGACAGTACTCAAGGCCTCCTTCCATTTCAGGCAGAAGGGATGGCTGTCTTGTACCCTCTTGGAGACCAAACTTCTGTTCAAGGATTAGCTTTTTCTTTTAGACCCCCCCCCCCGACACACACACAAGGCAGTGAATGGTAGCACCTCTGAGGAGGTTCTCTGTGTCCCACTGGCATCCTGGGTATTAGCGCGTGTACACTGCAGGCAAGCTAATCCCTCTCTTAAGCTCCTGGCTTAGCTCATTTGCCAGATCTGAGAGGAGGTTTTAACCTTTTCTTGTTTCCCTCTTGGCAAACTCTCCACAGAACCCAAATAAAGAATTATAAGGACTTGGAAGGGACTTTCCATCACTAAGCAATTTGGTTTAAATTTCCAACATTTTGTCTACCTTTCTTTTCCATACCCTTCTTTCTGGTCACCATTTGGGACTCATGGCTGGCATAAATGCCACTGGGGACATTGTGGAAAGAAGAGAGTAGGATCATGAGTGGAATTTTCCAAATTAAGGTGGCTTATTGGCTCTTTCTGCCAAGCAAACCGTGGGAGCAGGAGTGCTTTGACATCTGGGTTAGGCTTTCAAGCCCAGAGCCATACATATGTCAGCTTCCTTGAATACTGTGTGTCTGGTACTCCATGTTACATCCACCTATTTCCAATTGCTTGCTCTTGTTGCTGCTAGAACCTAAGTTCAACAATCACAACTGAAAAGCTGTGGACAGAGAAATTGTTCTATGATCTCAGAGTACTAAGAGTCATGAGAATTCATGGGAACCTTCCCTGTGCCCATGTTAGGTGAGTCCAGCAACATACAGAGGTGGATCCCAAGGTGCTCTATACTTGTTAGCTAAGAACATTGAGACACAGTAAGCAAAATGCTTCTTTAAACCTTCACAGAGATAATGAAAAACAAGCAGACACAAGAAGGGAATAAGACCCAGGCAGTTTGGACCAAGATCCAGGCAAGAGTAACCGGAGTGGAAAGAAAATGCCACAGGGCATTGTGAAGGAACAAACAAGTAGACCTTTGGCAATGATCGGAGAGAACTGAATAAGAAATCAGTGTGCACTATACAACTCCATCTTAAAATATTTGTTAATTAATCTTCTAAATATAAGATAATAGTCTAAGTTTATTATTAACATGAGAAGATAAAGATTTACCTAGGAAACAAGTCTCTGGCAGGTGCATAAGGGAGTATCTGTATTGGGCTATTAACATGGGAAACCCCAGTCTGAATGTGGGCTTCATCATTCTACAGCCTGAAGTCATAGAGTGAAGAAAGCTAGCTCAACACCAGCACTCCTCTCTCTCGGCTTTCTGATTTAGATGAAGTGTGACAAGTTAACTCATGCTTCTACGGCCTTCTTCACCATGATGGAATATTTCCTTAGACTTGTGAGCCAAAATAAAATGTCACAGAAGTTGCTTCATGTCAGGCCTTTGGTCATCACAATAAAAAAAAGTAACTAAAACAGTTAGGAGAACTTTCAGATGATCCCCTTCAAAGTCATCAGATAGGAGAGACTTTAGATGCTTCTTTAAAATATATAATAAAAGTTAACATGTATGTTATGGAAAGAAATGTAGAATTCTGATTGAAAAGATTGGTGCCCTTTATAATAAAGAGAGCTAACATTTCTTGCATGCTCACCAAATGTCAGCTGCTCTTTGGAACTCTTCGCCTATGCCACACTCTCAACAGTCTTGTGACTTGCTTGCTATTATTATTCTACTATGATGGATGGTACAGAGTCACTTGCATAAAATGATGAGCAGAGAATGCGTGGCAGAACAAGGGTTTAATTTTATGAAGTCTGTCCTCAGAGCCCATTCTTGTAGTCATCACTAGGCAAGCCTCTTTGCCTTCAGACAGTGGCCAGAGTCTCTAGTTCTGTGGTTGTTCTTCTCCATGTCTGTTCTTATATAGGCATATAAGCTTTGGAATTAGCATAATAGTCTTATTCTGCTTGTTTGTTGGTATGTTTTGCTTGGGAACTACAATAGAAGCTAAAAGAAATGTATGTGAAAGACAGAGAGGGAGACAGGGAGGATGTGTCCATCCTAAAAGAGACTAATTAATAGATATTCTTGCCTAGTGGTAATCAATTCCATTTTGACTGCACTTCCACATGTGAAGTCCTCTGTTGACATTTTTTCATAAGTGAATAAATGACAAATAAATGTATATAGTTGGCTATAAGTACTGAAGGCTAGGAGCTAGAAAGACCTTAACATAATGCAGGGTTATCTATTGTTCCATCTTAGTAGAGTTCTGAGAAGGCAGATTTGGAGAGTTCCTCTGATGCAGGGGTCTTTTGCTGATAGAAACTCAGCAAATAAAAGTCAGCCCGAGTGGAAGGCAAGTCTGAAACTGTTGGGTGGTAATGAGATAATAGGCCGGGTCCTCTTCCACTGCGTTGTCTGGGACTTTCAGCCTCACTGCTGAGGTTGAAGAACTTTTCTAGACCTCTCTGCTAGTTCCAAAGCTCTTCAGAGCCGCAAGCATCATCAATCTTTTGGAGCTAATTCATATTTAGCATAACCTCCATGATGTTGACTCCTACATCATTATGACAGAACAAAGTCAAAGGAGTGTGACCACTGCACACAGCGTGAGTATCAGATCTGCTATCTGAGTACACACATTTTCATAGCCACTATGCTCTGTTAGGTTTCTTTGTATTAACTCTTACTGATATCAGACAGGGACTCAATGAATCCTTTACTGAAAGAGTAGGTGCAGTAGTTTTAAAAGATTCTTTTTTTTCTTTATGATTGATTCAAACAAACTAACAAACAAACACACACAGAAACAAACAAACAAAGCAGACCATAAGGTTGAGTTTTGAAAGGCAAAACTGAGCAGGTAGGACCTGCCCACTATGCTGTAGTCAAGAACTTTCATTTGCCACTCAGCCCTTCTGTGGGTATGCTTATGATCTTGTTGTCCAATTCTATGTCTGGAACTGGAAGGGACCATCCATATACTTACATCACTGACCTACATGTAGGCGCCATCTCCATTCTGAAGGCAATGGAGATTTCTTTCAATTCTTGGAGTGACTGATACATTAAAGCCAAGCTCAATCCTGGCTTAACAACCCACTAGCAGGTTATAAAATACATGTTTATGAATCCATCTCAGGCTGAATTCCGACCAGTTGTTAAAAGGTTCTTTTTAAGCATGTGTACATTTGTATCATAGAATGTTTGCCCCCATTATTCAATCTGCTAAAATTGTGATTTAATTTAGTAATATGAGAAAAGTCTAAAAATGCTTTGGCTTATCATGCCACATGTTTTTCTGACTTATGTACTATACAGAATCCATTCTTAATTAATCTTATATAGTCTAGATGCATGGTTGAATGTTAGGTAATGACATCTCTGATAGCCATATAATATAGCTATGTGAACCTGCAACTCTAACTCACCATAAAATATTAAAGATTAATACTTTGAAAACATCTTCCTAACTGTATATAAGACATATATCCAGTAACTGCATGAGTCATTTGTGCTAGAGTGTTAGGAAAGTGTTCATTTATGTGTATGTATATTTATATATAGCAAATATTTTTGAAGGCCCTTACCCCCTGCCACCAACAAAACTGTGTTAAATGCCTTGCATGCATGGATTAGTCATTGTCTGCTATGTATCCAATTACTACAAGTTGCCAGCTTAAAGCAGAGAATACTGTTACCTGTCATTTCCTGTGATTGAAGGCCAACGCTGGTCCTTTGGTCAAGAGCTCACTAGACTGAAATCAGCTTGTTAGCCAGGACTGTCTTCTTTCTTGAAGGTTTACCCAGGAAAGCATTTTCTTCCAGGTACCTTTGCATTACTTCCTGTGGCTGTATAACTGAGAGTCCTGGCTTATCATTGAACACCAAATAGAGGCTACCTTTCCCTAGTCCCAGGCCTTCCTGTAATTCCTGGCCCTCTTCATATGCACTTGACTGCATGGTGATTTGCTTCTTCAGGGTCCACAGGAGACTCTTCCTCCATCCCCTCTCTGCTTTACTAAAACCATGTTTTCTTTAATGAAAATCCACTGGAGCTTCTGGCATACATATTAGAAGTAAGTCAGCTCTTTATCACACCGAGGACGAAGAAGTCATGTATGCTATGATACCAAAAAGCAGAGATTATGAAGGCCATAGTAGAAGTCTAAATATCAAAATGCATAACCTCATTTACATATTCCAACAACCCTATAAGGTAGATTCTTTTTTTTTTTTATTAATTTTTTATTGAGAAAAAAAAAAAAACGTTTCCCCCGCCTCCCCGCCTCCCATTTCCCTCCCCCTCCTTCCACCCTTCTCCCCCTCCCCCCACTCCTCTCCCCCTCCCTCTCCAGTCCAAGGAGCAGTCAGGGTTCCCTGCCCTGTGGAAAGTCCCAGGTGCTCCCCCCTTCGTCCATGTCTAGGAAGGTGAACATCCAAACTGGCTAGGCTCCCACAAAGCCAGAACTTGAAGTAGGATCAAAACCCAGGGCCATTGTCCTTGGCTTCTCATCAGCCCCCATTGTTCGCCATGATCAGAGAGTCCGGTTTTATCCCATGCTTCTTCCATCTCATTCCATCTGGCCTTGGTGAGCTCCCAATAGATCAGTCACACTGTCTCAGTGGTTGGGTGCACCCCTCGTGGTCCTGACTTCCTCGCTCATGCTCTCCCTCCTTCCACTCCTCGATGGGAACTTGGGAGCTCAGTCCGGTGCTCCAGTGTGGGTCTCTGTGACTATCTCCATCCATCCCCAGATGAAGGTTCTATGGTGCTATGCAAGATATTCGTCAGCATTGCTATAGGATAGGGTCATTTCGGGTTCCCTATCCTCAGCTGCCCAAGGAACTAACTGGGGACCTCGCCTTGGGTTCCTGGGACCCACTCTAGGTTCAAGACTCTTGCCAACCCTAAGGTGGCTCCCTTAACTAAGAATTGTGCTTCCGTACTCCCCTATCCAACCTTCCTTTATCCCAATCAACCTGTTTCCCCTAGTTTCCCTCATCCTCCCCTTCTCCCTTTTCTCTCCCCATCCCCCGCTAATCCCATCCCACCCCACCCCCAAGATCCCAAATCTTCTACCCGGCAATTTTGTCTACTTCCCATAGCCAAGAGGATAATTATATGTTTTTCCTTGAGTTCGCCTTCTTATTTAGCTTCTTTAGGTTCACCAAATATATACTCCGTGACCATTATTTATGGCTAGAAACCAATTATGAGTGAGTACATCCCATGTTCATCTTTTTGGGCCTGGGTTACCTCACTCAGGATAGTGTTTTCTATTTCCATCCATTTGCATGCAAAATTCGAGAAGTCATTGTTTTTTACCGCAGCGTAGTACTCTAATGTGTAAATAATCCACACTTTCTTCATCCATTCTTCCATTGAAGGGCATCTAGGTTGTTTCCAGGTTCTGGCTATTACAAATAATACTGCTATGAACATAGTTGAACAAATGCTTTTGTCATGTGATAGGGCATCTCTTGGGTATATTCCCAAGAGTGGTATTGCTGGGTCCAGGGGTAGGTTGATCCCGAATTTCCTGAGAAACCGAAACACTGATTTCCAAAGTGGTTGCACAAGATTACATTCCCACCAGCAATGGATGAGGGTACCCCTTCCTCCACAGCCTCTCCAGCAAAGGCTATCATTGGTGTTTTTGATTTTAGCCATTCTGACAGGTGTAAGATGATATCTCAAAGTTGTTTTGATTTGCATCTCCCTAATCACTAAGGAGGTTGAGCATGACCTTAAGTGTCTTTTGGCCATTTGAACTTCTTCTGTTGAGAATTCTCTGTTCAGTTCAGTGCCCCATTTTTTAATTGGGTTAATTAGCATTTTGAAGTCTAGTTTCTTGAGTTCTCTATAAATTTTGGAGATCAGATCTTTGTCTGTTGCAGTGTTGGTGAAGATCTTCTCCCAGTCAGTAGGTTGCCTTTTTGTCTTAGTGATAGTGTCCTTTGCTTTACAGAAGCTTCTCAGTTTTAGTAGGTCCCATTTATTCAATGCTGCCCTTAATGTCTGTGCTGCTGGGGTTATACATAGAAAGCAATCTCCTGTGCCCATTTGTTGTAGGGTGCTTCCCACTTTCTCTTCTATCAGGTTCAGTGTGTTCTGACTAATATTGAGGTCTTTGATCCATTTGGACTTGAGTTTTGTGCAAGGTGATAGATATGGGTCTATTTTCATTCTTCTACAGGTTGATATCCAGTTGTGCCAGCACCATTTGTTGAAGATGCTTTCTTTCCTCCATTGTATACTTTTAGCTCCTTTATCGAAAATGAGGTGATCATAGGTTTGTGGGTTAAAATTTGGGTCTTCTATGCGATTCCATTGATCAACTTCTCTGTTTTTATGCCAGTACCACACTGTTTTCATGACTGTAGCTCTGTAATAGAGTTTGAAGTCAGGGATGGTAATGCCTCCAGAAGATCCTTTATTGTATAGGATTGTTTTGGCTATCCTGGGTTTTTTGTTTTTCCATATAAAGTTGATTATTGTCCTTTCAAGATCTGTGAAGAATTTTGCTGGGATCTTGATGGGGATTGCATTGAATCTATAAATTGCCTTTGGTAGAATTGCCATTTTTACTATGTTGATCCTCCCAATCCAAGAGCAAGGGAGGTCCTTCCATTTTCTAGTATCCTCTTCAATTTCTTTCTTCAATGCCTTAAAGTTCTTGTCATATGGATCTTTCACTTCCTTGGTTAGAGTTACCCCAAGATATTTTATGCTGTTTGTGGCTATCGTGAAAGGTGAAGCTTCTCTGATTTCCCTCTCTGCTTCCATATCCTTTGTGTATAAGAGGGCGACTGATTTTTTGGAGTTGATCTTGTATCCTGCCACATTACTAAAGGTGTTTATCAGTTGTAGGAGTTCTTTGGTGGAGTTTTGGGGGTCGCTTATGTACACTATCATATCATCTGCAAATAACGAAAGTTTAACTTCTTCTTTTCCAATTCGAATCCCCTTGATCCCCTGATGTTGTCTTATTGCTATTGCTAGAACTTCAAGCACTATATTGAAGAGATATGGCGAGAGTGGACAGCCTTGTCGTGTTCCTGAGTTAAGTGGGATGGCTTTGAGTTTCTCTCCGTTTAATTTGATGTTAGCTGTCGGCTTGCTGTATATAGCTTTTATTATATTTAGGTATGACCCTTGTATCCCTAATCTCTCCAAGACTTTTATCATAAAGGGATGTTGAATTTTGTCAAATGCTTTTTCAGCATCTAATGAAATGATCATATGGTTTTTTTCTTTCAGTTTATTTATATGATGAATTGCATTGATAGATTTTCGTATGTTGAACCAGCCCTGCATCTCTGGGATAAAGCCTACTTGATCATAATGGATAATTTTTCTAATATGTTCTTGGATTCGGTTTGCCAGTATTTTGTTGAGGATTTTTGCGTCAATGTTCATGAGTGAGATTGGCCTGTAATTCTCTTTCCTGGTAGAGTCTTTGTGTGGTTTTGGTATCAGAGTAACTGTAGCTTCATAAAAGGAATTTGGTAATGACTCTTCTGTTTCTATATTGTGAAATACATTAAGGAGTATAGGTATTAGGTCTTCCTGGAAGTTCTGGTAGAATTCCGCATTGAAGCCATCTGGTCCTGGGCTCTTTTTGGTAGGGAGGTTTTTGATAACAGCTTCTAATTCTTCGCGACTAACAGGTCTATTTAGATTGTTCACCTGGTCTTGGTTTAACTTTGGTAAATGGTATTTATCTAAAAAATTGTCCATTTCTTTTACATTTTCCAGTTTTGTGGCATACAGGCTTTTGTAGTAGGATCTAATGATTCTCTGAATTTCCTCTGTGTCTGTGGTTATGTCCCCCTTTTCATTTCTGATCTTATTAATTTGCATATTCTCTCTCTGCCGTTTAATTAGTTTGGATAGGGGTTTATCAATCTTGTTGATTTTCTCCAGGAACCAACTTTTTGTTTCATTGATTCTTTGGATTGTTTTCTGCGTTTCTATTTTGTTGATTTCTGCCCTTAGTTTGATTATTTCCAGTCTTCTACTCCTCCTAGGTGAGTCTGCTTCTTTTTTTTCAAGAGCTTTCAGGTGGGCTGTTAAGTCTCCAATGTGTGCTTTCTCTGTTTTCCTTAAGTGGGCACTTAGTGCTATGAACTTTCCTCTTAGGACTGCTTTCATAGTGTCCCATAAGTTTGAGTATGTTGTTTCTTTATTTTCATTGAATTCAAGGAAGTCTTTAATTTCTCTCTTTATTTCTTCCTTAATCCAGGTGTGGTTCAGTAGTTGACTGTTCAGTTTCCATGAGTTTGTAGGCCTTCTGAGGGTAGCATTGTTGTTGAATTCTAACTTTAGTCCATGGTGATCTGATAAGACACATGTGGTTACTACTATTTTTTTGTAACTGTGGAAGTTTGCTTTGTTACCGAGTATGTGGTCAATTTTCGAGAAGGTTCCATGAGCTGCAGAGAAGAAGGTATTTTCTTTCCTATTTGGGTGGAATATTCTATAGATGTCTGTTAAGTCCAATTCATTCATTACCTCATTTAATTCTCTAATTTCTCTGTTAGGTTTCTGTCTGATTGACCTGTCCATTGGTGAGAGAGGAGTGTTGAAGTCTCCTACTATTAGTGTGTGCGGTTTGATGGCTGCTTTGAGTTTTAGTAATGTTTCTTTTACGTACGTGGGTGCTTTTAAGTTAGGGGCATAGATATTTAGGATTGAGACTTCATCCTGTTGAATTGTTCCTGTTATGAGTATAAAATGTCCCTCTCGATCTTTTCTGATTGATTTAAGTTTGAAGTCAACTTTGTTAGAAATTAGTATGGCCACACCTGCTTGTTTCTTAGGTCCATTTGCTTGATAAGCCTTTTCCCATCCCTTTACTCTGAGTAGGTGCCTGTCTTTGTGTTTGATATGTGTTTCTTGTAAACAGCAGAATGTTGGATCCTGTTTTCGTATCCAATCTCTTAGTCTGTGCCTTTTTATAGGTGAGTTGAGCCCATTGACATTAAGTGATATTAATGACCAGTGGTTGTTAACTCCGGTCACTTTTTTAGTAGTAGAGTTTGTGTGTTTCCCTTCTTTGGGTTGCGCTGGTGAAGGGTCTCTAGATGTCTGAGTTATTGTGGTCATTGTTGGCCTCCTTGGTTAGTGATTTTCCTTCTATTACTTTCTGTAAGGCTGGATTTGTGGCTATGTATTGTTTAAATTTGTTTTTATCCTGGAAAATTTTGTTTTCTCCATTTATAGTGAACGAAAGCTTGGCCGGGTATAGAAGTCTGGGCTTGCATCCATGGTCTCTTAGCTTTTGTAGTACATCTATCCAGGACCTTCTGGCTTTCATGGTTTCCATAGAGAAGTCCGGTGTAAGTCTGATAGGTTTGCCTTTATAAGTAAGTTGGCCTTTTTCCTTTGCGGCTCTTAATATTCTTTCTTTATTCTGAATGCTTTGTGTTTTGATTATTATATGGCGAGGGGATTTTTTTTTTTGATCCAGCCTATTCGGAGTTCTGTATGCTTCTTGGACCTTCATAGGTACATCCTTCTTTAGGTTGGGAAAGTTTTCTTCTATAATTTTATTAAATATATTTTCTGGACCGTTGAGTTGCACTTCTTCTCCTTCTTCTACTCCAATTATTCTTAGGTTTGGTCTTTTTATTGTGTCCCATATTTCCTGAATGTTTTGTGATGAGAACTTGTTGGACTTGCTGTTTTCTTTGATCATTGCGTTTATTTTCTCTATGTTATCTTCAGCATCTGAGATTCTTTCTTCTATCTCTTGTATTCTGCTGGTTATGCTTGTTTCTGTAGTCTCTATTCGTTTACCTAATTTTTCCATGTCCAGCCGGCCCTCTGATTGTGTTTTCTTCTTTGCCTCCATTTCAGTTTTCAAGTCTTGAACTGTTTCCATTATCTGTTTGATTGTTTTTCCTTGGTTTCCTAGGGTATCATTCACTGATTTATTCAATTCTTCAAACTTTCTGTTATACTTCTCATCCATTTCTGCCAGGGCATTTTTTACATGCTGTTTAAGGGCGTCAATCACTTTCATAAAGTCAAATTTTTCTGCTTCTTCTTGGTTAAGGTGTTCCTGTCCTCCTGTTGTGAGGTCGCTGGGTTCTGGTGGTTTCATGTTGTTCTTCAGATTGCTGGGTGAATTCTTGCATTGGCGCCTGCCCATCTCTTCCTCCGAATGCTCCTCAATGGATCTTCTTTTACAGGATCCGGTCTCCTTGCCCACTGTTGTACCTTCTCAGTGATGTCACTACCCAGTGATGGCTCTCCCAGTTCCCCAGTGATGACTCTCCTGGTGCCGGGAATGGGTCTCCCTGCTGCTTGTGCTGCTTGGGTAGCTCGTAAACAAAGGGCCTGCCTTGCTTGCTGCAGGCAGGCCTTCCAGATGGCACTTCTCAGCACCTAAACTGGGCCTCCTGGTGGCTCAATGCTCCGGGGACAAAAGGAAGGAAGTGGCAGGCGGGGCCGGGTCCAGGAGAGCACAGGAGAGCCTGGAGCACAAGCTGGAGGTGCCTGGCTCCCTTTCTGTGGACCTTGAATCCTGCCCGGCAGGCAGGCACTCACTGCTCTGCCTGGGTAGCCTTAGTGCAGGAGCTCAAAACTGTTGTGGAGCACCAATCCTAGCTTAGAGCAGGGCAGGGTTGGGGGAAGGGTGCTGGGGGGCTGAGTAGTGAGTAAGAAAGAAGGCCCTGCCAAAGGAGCAGGGGGAGGGGGGGTTGTGCTCTCCCCTGGGACAGACTGCCCCTGGATCACACACACTCACCCATCCAGAAGGCCGCAGCTCCGGGGACAAAAGGGCGGTAGATTCTTTTATTATTATTAGTTTTCAGAGACCGATATGTTACCCAGAAGAAGCTGGTATAACAAGTATATTTGATGATAAATCCTGGCATATGAACCAAGGCCTTCAAACCACATTGGTGCTTTTGCTTCATGAAGCAACAGCGATCTGATATTTGCTGGATGTTGGATTCTCCTCCAACAGATGCTTCTTCTTCCTCATTTCATCCTGACAGCAATCCTGGTTTTGTGGATGTGACAGGTTGTAACGAGAGAGGTTATTGCTTTGCAGCCTTGAACATGCTATTTTATTTTTCTGATCTTGACGTTACTCACCTGTAAAAGGGTGTTGTGTGGATTAGATGAGGGGAGAGAGAATTGTGTCTTAGCAAATGCTCTAACCCAGATTAATAATTCAACACCGGGACACAGCATTGCTTCAAAGATCAGTAGAATTTGCCTGCATATCTGTGTAAAGTTGTGTAGTGCAGCAGAATGAATGATGGGGGTCGCTCGAGAGCGCCTGTGCTACCTTTGTGTCTGGCAGATAATTGGGAATATTTTGTAATACTCTTCTATGGTTCCTGACTTCTCACTTTGCGTTATCCCTTTTCACTGATTATTGTAAAGGTCTTTTCGAGGTCACCCAAAGTCTAAGTGGGTCACAGCCGCTGCATGTCACTAGTGTTCTCTGTGGGACTCTTGTTTCTTTCTCACTCCCTGCCTCTATCTCTTCCTTTTTTTCTTTTTCCCTGTGGTTTTACCCACTGGGGACTAGATCCTCAACTACAGGTATTATTTTGTATCCTACTATCCCTTTCAGTATAACAGGACAGTATAGGTTGAAGAGACCCATCCTCCCATCCCCCCACAAAAGAGTGCTCAAGCCCTCAGCCAACAGTGCTTCCATAGACTGATGCTGTGTTGTGACTTAGCGAGCCCTAAGAACTCCAGGTGCAGCATAGACTCCGGAGGAGCTTCTGTGCTCCACGGCTGTGGAAGGAGAACTAAGAAATCTTTACTAAGCATGGCAGATCTTCCGGGAGATTTCCTGAGGCTGACAAGGAGATGAAAACGAAGACCTGGTGATAATAGGGATTTCTGAAAAAAGGTCTGAGCTTTGGCATTGAACCAGTCTGGGCTCCATTCCCAGTTCTGCCTCTTGCTAGCTGCATGACCTTGGTTGAGAAATAGCTCAATACCCCTGTCAGTTTCCTCATCAGCAAGAGGGGGAAATAGAAATTCCTCCTTCGGATATGAGCATGATACCCAACTGATGAAATCATTGCAAAAGTGAGTCATGAGCTAAAGATGCCACTGCTCATGGGGATTGCAATAAAAGATTGAAGTTGCAAAAAACAGAAAAAAAAGTCAAACTGAAAAAATCCTAACCTTGATTAAATAAATAAAGATGGAATTTATATATTCTCTCAAGTCCATTACTATTTCATCATCTTTTCTCTTCCAAAGCATATCTTTAGAAATGATGATTCTACCGACTATGTGTGATTTGCAAGAAAGGAAAATGTGCTTCAACATACCAACCCTCTATTGCTATTGTAATTGTTGTTTAGATTAGGATGTA
This sequence comes from Neodon shergylaensis, assembly GCA_025134845.1. Lineage (NCBI taxonomy): Eukaryota > Metazoa > Chordata > Mammalia > Rodentia > Cricetidae > Neodon > Neodon shergylaensis. Next base: position 3,713,217 of record JABTXL010006079.1, on the reverse strand, counting down.
GGAGCACAAGCTGTGATGTACTGCCTACCTCTGGAGGTATACTGCCTTGGTCATAAAATCCCTACACATTGAGAGCATCGCTGGGATTCTGAGAAAACATAAAGCATTTTAAACATCGGCCATTTATAACCATTTGCAACAGCTATAGTAAAAATATCACACCTCCAAATGAGGAGCCTGTGGATAAAAAGAATAAAATAAAAAGGCAATGTAAGTCATGGGAAGAATCCAGCGTAATGAAATATGGGTTGATTTTGTAGATGTGATTGGATCTGGCATGCTGATTTGTCATTTTGTCAACAGATGGATTTGTTATGATTCTACGCTAGTTTCTATGTTCCAGTGACAGGAAGCGCCCATATTTTTTTATTATTTTGCTTTCTATCAATTTTGTTTTAAAAATTTAAGTTTTTTATAAAACATATGATTCGTAGAACTCATGAAGACAGTAATTTTCCTTGTGTTTTTAAAGAATATTCTTAATGTTAGTGATTCTTTTCCTTACCTTTATTCTGCCCTCCCATTCCATCCCCAAAAGTCTGAATCCTAGTTTGGTTTCGTGCAATTTTTCATTATACTAATTTACTGTTCCGTTTGTCGATTGTCTAAGTTAGGTTTCCTGTTGCTGTGACCAAAAAGCAAGTTGGGGAAGAAAGGATTTGACTTACACTTCCTTATTGTTGTTCATCACTGAAGGAAGTCAGGACAGAAACTCAAACAGGATAGGATCCTGGCACCAGGAGCTAATGCAGAGGCCATGGAGGGGTGCTGCTTACTGGCTTGTTTAGTCTGCCTTCTTCTAAAATCCAGGACCACCAGCCCAGAGATGGCACCACCCACCATGGGCTAGACCCTTCCCTATTGATCACTAATTGAGAAAATGACTTACACGTGGATCTCATAGTGGCATTTCCTCAACTGAGGCTTCATCCTCTCTGATGACTCTAGGCTGTATCAAGTTGACACACAAAACCAGTCAGTACATCCAGCTTTTACATAAAAAAAAAGTTATCAAAATTGTTTTTTCTCTGACCCGGGCTTGATTTTGTGTTTTCACAAAAATCACCAAGAGAGCTTGACTCAGGCCATACGTAGAAAAGATCATTTTATCTTTGTCAGAGGATATTAGACTATTCTATTCTCAGGACAAAGGCCGAGTGACAGAGAGGACTGCCAAGTCCATATGGAGAAAACAGGAATGAACTTAACTTTTTTGATTTGTGAAATCTCCAGGGCACATGACCTTCCATGAGTGTGTCTTGGGCTATGTCTTAGTCACTTTCTTGTTACATGATAATACACTCTCACAGAAAAGGAAATGGTTTATGTGGTCTTCCAGTTCCATGGGTGACATAGTCCGTCCTAGTAGTTAGACATGGAAGCAAGTGAGGAAAATAAGACTGTAGCAACAGGGGACAGCGTGTCTAACTTTCACCCCCTCACTCAGGAACAAATAAGGGGCAGGAAGTGGGTTGGGATATAAAGCCTTGAGGTCTATCCTCTGTGTCTCACTCTCTCCAGTGAAGTTCAGTTTACTAAACGTTCCATAACCTTCCCAAATAGTGCCGCCAGCTGGGGACCATATCTTCACACACATGAGCCTATGGAGGACATCTCACATTCAAACCATAATATCCAGCCAATGTCTTAATTGTTGGAGAAAACATAGCAAAGGAGAGTGGGTGGCAGAATGGGATAAAACCGGTCCTTGGTAGAGGTTCTGGGACCATTTTCTTTCAAACCACCACAGTCTACTTTCTGACCCTCAAAGGCTTACAGCCATATCATAATTCAAAAACTTCACTGGTTCACAGTTTCAACAATGTTTTGAGTCCAAAGTTCAAAGTCTCTTCTGAGATTCATGAAGTCTCTTAACTGCATATTTCTATAAAATCAAAATAATAATAAAAAAACAGACTACATACTTCTATCATATAATGGCACAGGGTATACATTACCATTCCAAAGCATAAGGAAGGGTGCAATAGTGAGGAAATACTGGACCTAAGCAAGACCGAAAATCAGCTGGACAAACTCCAAACTTTCTATTTCTATATCTGATGTCAAAATGCTCTTCAGATCTCCAGCTTCTTTCGGCTTTGTTGACTGCAACACACTTCTTCCTCTTAGGCTGGTTCCACTCCCTGTTAGCAGCTTTCCCCGGCAGGTATTCTATGTCTGTGGCATCTGCAACATCTTGGTCTCCAAGGCAATCCAGGCTTCAACCTCATAGCTTCATACAGTTCTCTCTCTAGGTCTCCATTCAGGGATACTCCTGACACATGCTTGGCCTCAATGACTTTTCTTTGTCAGTCCTTGACTCTAAAGGCAGAACCACATGGTCTTAGCTGCCAAGTTCTGCCGCTTGCTGGAGGGCTGGAACATGGTCCCCGGGTTCCGTTACAATTAATTACATTTTCACCAGGTTTCTGTTTTCAGTGGTTGCCTTCACTGTCTATGCTTGGCTGTCCTTGAACTTGCTCTGTAGACCAACTGCCCTCGAACTCAGAGATGTTTTAGCCTCTGCCCCCTGAGCACTTGGATTAAAGGCGTGCACTATCACAGCCTGCTCTAAGCTTTTCTTTTATTCCTTTTCACGTGTTGGAAACATAGTTGGGTGGGATCTTACCCTGAGCTCACCATTTCCTTTATTCCATCTCTTAATTGGTTTTATCTCCTTGAAAATAGGATTTAGCTCTGTTCCACATCCTGGTGCCCCCCCCCTTTTTTCAATCTGTACTTTTGCATTTTTATTAGCTCAGGTTGCTGCACCATCAGAATTAATACAATCACACAACAGAGTCTATACTAAGCTGTTTTGAGATTTCCTCTGCCGTTGGAATTAATCCAAAATTCTTCACTTTAGCCTCAGGCAGACTTTTTGAATAGGGGCAAAAAGCAGCCACATTCTTCACCAAAATATCCCAAGACTGGTCTCTAGGCCATATACTCCTCTCAAGCCCCTTGAACCAGGTCCCCACAGTTCAAATCACACTCAGCACCATGCTCTTCCAAGTTCCTACTGTGATGTCCCACTAAGCACTCCACTGCTTACCCAACCCAAACTTCCAAAGTCCATATTATTCCAAACAAAATCATGGTTCACCTATCTCAGCAATACCCCAGTCCCTGGTTCCAGCTTCTGTCTTAGTTAGGGTTTCTATTGATGTGAAGAGAGAGACGCCAGGACCAGGACAACTCTTATGAAGGAAAAATATTTAATTGGGGTGGTTTACATTTTCAGAGCTTCAGTCCATCATCATCATGGCCGAGTACATGGCTACCTGCAGGTAGACATGGTGCTGGTTACATCTTGATATTAAGGCTACAGGAAGTGGACTGTCTCTCACTGGGCATGGTTTGAGTATATATGAGACCTTATAGCCCATCTCCACACATGTCCTCCAACAAGACCACACCTTCTAATAGTGCCACTCCCTTTGAGAGCCATTTTCTTTCAAACCACTATAGTAACATTTCAACAACTTATTATATGTATTTCTTCCTTAAAATGATCCTATTCGACAAGCAGTGTGAGCAGGGCGCATTTGCATTTCATAGCCAATTGAGAGGATGCGAATAGAATCCAGTTAATCTGTAGCATCCCTGGGGAGAACACACCTGGCTGGAACAGTGAGTTCCCCACAGTCAGGGGAGCACAGCGACTCTGGCAACCAAGATTTCAAGAAGTTCCTGCATATTCTCAAGTGCTGTTTGCTTGTGTAGTCATGAAGGAATCAGCCAGAAATTCTAGCTAGATTAGGAACTGTAATTAGGATATGAAGTACACTGTTCAAGGTAACAGGGTGACAAGATTCATCAGTAGGTTTCCCTCAGTCAGATGGCCCTACCAGTATTCTATCTGTCCTCCTACTGAGTATAAATTGGCTCTGTCTCACTAGGAAAAGAACAAATCTCCCCCACCCCTAGTCTCTTCTTGCAGATTTTTTTAAAATGTAGACACTTAGTCTATATCATATGAACATTTTAATTTTCTGAAATCTGGTATCTTCCATTTGGGTCTCTTTCTACTGGCTTTGAAAGCCATTTATAAAGAGAGAAAATTAACTTTCCTTCCTGGTCTCCCATTTGCATTTTGCTTATTCAACTGCTCTTTTGCCAGATCTCAGTGTTATTAAAGAATATTTTGTTATTCTCCTGCAAGCATCTGAAGTTTTAGGAAACAATATTCCTATATTTATCTCTCTCTAAGCCACTGACTCAGTCTCTCAGCACTGACTCCACCATCTGTATCTTCCTACTAGAGCCGGGACTGGATTTGCACATGTTTCTACTTGTGCCAGCTGTTGGGGTCCACCATTGAAAAATGCTAAAAAGGAAAGAAGGAAGGAAGGAAATAAGAAAGAAAGAAACTACTAAAAGAAAGAAAGAGAAAGGAATGTTTGCTTCCAGTTTTTCTGTAACTGCCCTAACAACGCATTTCAGCCCCCACATTCCACAGCTCCTCACTCACCTGGCTGTTTCACTCACCTTCACATAACCTGTTTTATTTCAAGTTGCTTTCATTTTTTTTTCATTATTTGAAACTTATTTCACTAATTTCTAATACCAACTCCTTCTATTAAAGTACCCAGTAAAAACAGAATGTAGGAAACAATAGAAACATTGTTCCTGGTTTCTACCTGAAATGCCTTGAAGACTTGCTTCTCCCGTTTTCCTCTCTGAAGCACTAACAGAGTCTGCAAAGCTGAAATTATTTTAGAATTAGCAAAGTCCAAATGTTGACATTTGAAAGATGTGATCTGTGTCTATTTGGGAGATATTCACGTGTGGATAATTTTAATTACAGGGCACTTCCATAGTTCTGAGTTTTGGAGAAGTTTGCATTATATGGGATTTTTATCCAAGAGAAGACTGTGTGTACAGAGCAGTATCTGCTGTTGATCTTGTCACGTGGGTGCTCTACATCTCAGTCTGAATCACACACTCCTGTCTGAATCTAGGAGAATGAATTATGGCCCATTGTGATTTACTTCTGTGTGACTTGTATTGGTAATGACATCTTTAAGATTTAGCAGAGATGAGGCTGGTTGCATACCCCTTATCTCCCAGGGACAGATTCATTCCCTTCTCTTCCTTATTCAGTTTATTCATGAATTATTTCACCTAGAAAAATTTCCATCTGTCCATTCATTCTTTTATTTAATTTATTTTGCCAATTTTCCCTTAGATTCATGTTTGCCTTGGATATACTACTAAAATGGGATATATAATGAGAAAATTAAAAGGACACTGAGTTCAAGGAGCTCTGCAGATTAGTGGGAAAGTTCTACTTGAATTAAGTCTGGACACTAAGAAAAATAAGTCTGATGAAATTTAGCCCAAAGAAGTACCTGCAATGAGAGAAAGTAATGAATAGATTCACAAGTGTATATAAGATGAAAGGATATAAAATGATTAGGAAACTGCTTGGCTTAAACCTAAGGCATGCTGGGAAATAAGAATGGCAAACAGCACAGAAAATGCAGTGAGTCATTTTGAAAGAAAGAGAAATGTGCCCATTTATGTATACTTAGTGGGTATGTATTGCTTTTGAAGTGTGTTACAGACACTATGATAAAAACTCAGTCTATCAAAATTCAGTAACGGGCACTAATATGGCCAAGAGCCTCTCCTCTTCATTCACACTCACCAATCACTGAAAATAATGTTAAGCCACTGGTTTAATAAATAGCATTTATCCATTTATTCCATAAATGTTTTCCTAACTACAATTAGTAGGAATCTCTAACCAACCCCATAATTATAAAAATAAATAAGACCGCATTAAGTCTTAGCCCACAGTCTCACTCCAGAAACAAATGATTAAATATAATTGTCAGGGATTTGCTATTAGTATTATTTCCGAGTAAGCATTGACTGCTTTGGGAAGATACAAGCAGTGTCACTGAAGGTTCAGGACAGCATTTAGAAAAGGCCGATGGCATAGACCAGAGATTCAGTAGGAGGTCATCACACGAAGATGAAGAAGTGATAACTGAGTGCTCCACTGGAAAATCCAACACTTGTCATTTTGGGACTCCACTGATAGTTTAGAATGGAGAAGTTTCTCATGATTGGATTATAGGTATGGCCCAGGGGCTGCAGAGATACCCAACTGGCAAACTTCACAAGATTGTGTATGTCACGGGGAATTCTGGGGAAGTTAAACTGAAGGAGACATGCCAGAGTTTCTATCTGGTGTCACTGTATATAGTTCATGTGCAGGAGTACAATGGAAGCAGGTATATCTGCTTCCTTAGATCCAGAAAGATCTGGCACTTACCAAGGTGTTCGGTTCTTGGATTGAAGGACAAAAAGGCACATAGACCTATGGTGGCTGATGGAAGACAAGGTGTGATTAAATTCTCTCTTGATCTCAAAGTGTGTTTGCATGTGCCAGCATGTGGCTTAGTGGAGGGCCAAAGTTCTGGCTAGATGGCAGTAAACCTAGATAATTCCTTTAATATTTTTGGGATGAGGCAATAAGGTGGTGGGTAGGCCGGGTGGTAACTGAAAGCAGGTATGGAGCAAGAGAATATTTTTGTTTGATTTGGGTGACTTTAAGGTTCTTACCCCTGCGTGCAGAGAAATAGGAGGAAAAGAAATTGAGGAGTTTACTGTAGAATGTGAGATGCGGCCTACTGTGTAGTTCCCTGAGGGTGGAATCACAGTTGAGATGGCAAAGCACAAGTCAGTTTCACTGTTAGAGAAATGAAGACTGTGTGTGGATGGGATTCAGTTCTGGGTTTTTGGTTATTGTTATTTTTTTAGAACTTTTATTGTGCTTATTCACGGGCAGCTTCCTCCATCTATAGCATGTAGTTTGGTTATTATATCTTCCCCTCTACTCTCCGCCCCACTCTGTTATCCACCTACTTTCTACAGGCACCCTTCCCATGACTTTAGGTGTGCTTTGCTTTGTTTGATTTAAGAAGCCCTGAGAAGATTCAGGATCAAGTGTGTGACCATAGACTTAAAACTATCTACTGGAGCCTAATGGGTAGCTACCTCAACAACTGAGTGACAAAAACTGGCTAAAAGGTTTCTCGAGTTTCTGTTCCCCTTTAATACAGCATAGAACAATATGAACTTCATGCAATCGTGTCTCAGTATTGCACCACCACAGCCTTGTCACCACGGCCACGAAGAAGCTCAATTTGCTCTATTTACAGGACTGAAAAGAAAACACGAATACTTTTATTCTATTGCTGAAATTTACTTTTCAGTCTGCAGTAAGAAAACATCAGAATATTTGTACATCCTTGAGTTAGGCTGATTGTATATACACTACTGGTTGGAGTGACAGGGACACATCCACCCCTTATTCCCTAAGCAGCTTCTCTGCAGGAGGTATCATTGCAGGCATATGTAGGGGAATATATACAACTCATAGACTTTTTAGAGGTTTTTGGTTGTACTGGAAACCATGCTAAATAAAAGAAGCATGAGATATGTGTGTTGTGTATATGACAATCTCACAGGTGACCAAGAATTTACCTCAAATATTCTGAGAAAGACTCATTCAAAAGATCGTGATACAAGAGCTGTTTGGGCCAAAAGGCTGCATCACCTCACTGAGGGGATTACTGAATACTTCCTGGGGTCTGGAGATGTAGAGCAGGCATTTCCTATCTGATTCACTTCTTAGAATACACGGAACATGTGAGGATCCTGTATCACACACAAGTTATCTCCACAGGAATCAGCAGCTTAGTGGGAAGCAGCAGGCACCCAGACTGGAAGCTGGATGCCAGTGTGGGTTGCAAGTTGTTCAAGAGTGATTCGAAAGAGTGACAGCAATACACACTGGCTCCCAGCTGCCCCTGACAACACTGAGATTAGGTGACCCAGGGTTCTTAGTTTCTACACAGCAAGGAAGCCACGCGGGAGGAACTTTAATGATCAAACCATTTTAGTGAGAAAATGATACAAAATGTGTTTCACATGCATTTCCCTAGGTCAAAAGAAAGATGACAAATAGTGTTTCATAAAATCTCAGGGGACTGTGCTCTCATCTACCAAGTCATTTGCTCCTTTTCAAGAGTGTGGATGAAGACTCTATCAGAAACAGGCAGCAACAAATTTGGTCACAATAAAAACTGGTTAATATTAGTACTTTATCTCCACATTCTCTGTGAGAAATATAGATAATTTTCATTGTTTTTGGAGTATAGTAAATATTAATACATTTTAGAATTTTTCCTTCAGAAGTAGTAACATTTTTTAAAAAAAAAATGAATCCCAGGCAATGGCTGAGTCTCTACTCATTAAGAATAAAAGTGGAGGAAGCAATGTTTCATGCCAAGATAATCTTCTACAGTGGAATCATTTTAATATCCCCTGCATTGCATTTTAGTACATGTCTTTTATTTTTATTATTAAAAGATAACAAACCTTCCTAAAGAAACATTGAAAAGAACAGTCATAATCTACTTCGTAATCTGTTGAAACTATTGTTTGCACCTAAGATCTTCTCAGAGAACTTTACACTTTCTTATTTCAATAAAACAATGAGACTTAATCTTAGCATGCTTTTTCATATTCCATAATTTATATTTTTACCTAGCAGATCATTGTGTTATTTAAGCTATTTCAACATTCCTTAACATAATCTATGCAGAGCAGGAAGAACTGGCCAGTCAAGATGCAGAAACAGATAACTGAAAATGCAGAACTCATCTGAAACATTGAGACAGACACATTTTTATAGATTAATGAGTGTAAGGTTTCTTAGTCACCAATTCTATTTCAGAAAAGCCAATTACTGTGAATATTTTAGATTACTTTACTTTCTTTATTCAACTATCATCTATCTATCTATCTATCTATCTATCTATCTATCTATCTATCTATCATCTACCTACCTACATACCTACCTATCTATTATGTACGATTTCCTCCATGAATTCATGTGCATCATTTACATACCTGATGCCTTTAGAGACCAAAAGAGGATTCAGATTTACTGGAACTGGTCTTACAGATGGATTTCAGCTTTGATGTGGGCCCTGGGAAATGATCAGGGTTCCACTGCAATTGTAGCAAGTGCTATCAACCTCTGAGCCATCTTTCTAGCTTCCGTGTGGATATTTAAAAATAAAACGTAATTTTAATTCATTAACCAGCTCATGCATGTGCGTGTGCACATGCCTTTTTATATACTTGTGGATGCACATGTGTTTGGGTATGTATGTAGGTCCAAAGTTGAGTTGGAATATTTTTCCACCATTTGTATTTAACTGGAGTGTGGGCTGTCACTGAACCCATGGCACAAAAATTGCAGCTAGTATAACTAGCCAGCATGCCTGGGGGGATTCCCTGTCTCTGCCTCCTGAGCATTGGGATTATGGGTTCTGGAATTACATGTTTCTGGGGATCTGAATCATGCTCTTCAGTTTTGTGCAGTAAGGCTTTATCCTCTGAGTCATCTCTCTATCTTTAAAATGACTTTAGCAGAAGTCATGTACTACCTTTCAGGGAAGATGGAGGCTGTGTTCATGGTCCATTCACCTTTCCAACCATGCAAGGACTGTTAACAAAGGTGTTTTCATTTGTAATCCAAGGCTGCCTTGCCTCTGTAGTGGATCAGTAAATAGTCCTTGCTTTGTGTTCACCACACCCAGAATCTGCTGCTTCTAAGCACAGTCATGTTTAGTCCAGTTCAAGTCACTGCCACCACTCTAAATAGGTCTTCTCTTGAATCCTTGTCTATTATAATTTTTTCATCATTTTAGTCCAGAGTGATCCTGCTAAATTCTAAGTCAGACAATCCACCCACCCCACTTAAAACATCTTGCTTTCGTGCAGAACAGATTGCAATGCATTCTCTGGCGTGGAACCCAACAGGGCCTACTGTTGACCCTGTCCTTTATCTCCTTTGTCACATATATATTCAATTTTTTGAGACAGGGTTTCTCTGTTTAGCCCTTGCAGTCCTGGAACTCACTCTATAGACCAGATTGCCTTGAACTCAGAGATCTGCTTACCTCTGCCTCCTGAGTGCAGGGTGTTAAAGAGATGCATCACCACTGCCTGGCCTCTAGGAAGATTTTTAACTAATGTGCCTTCCCTGGGAAATAAACGTGTTTCTCACTGAAATTCAAGCATCATCTTAGCAGCAGTGGTCTACATTCAATAATCTCTTCATCATTTGTGTCCCTCCCCAAAGAGACAAATGAATTAGATGCTTTCAGTAGGTTGGGCTGCTGTTATTAAAAATGTGTGCAAAATGCATAACATAGCAAAAGTTGTAAAAGTGGTATTGAAGTTCAGTTTTTTTCTTGATCAAAATATGGTAAGGTTTCTGCCACTTTAGCTGTTTGAAATTAAGTATGTTTACTCACTGCCTCAGGCTTATTAATGCTGATTATAACAGCCTTTACATAAGAAAGGGAAGGGGGACTAATTAGAAAATTCATGAATAACAAACACACAACAGCCACAGCTTGGAGCAAAGTGTTTTCACTCTCACTGTAGCTGGGCCAAGCGGGGAACTGTGAGCACCCCATCATATGTCTAACATGCAGTGACGGAATGAGTCAGAATTCATATTGGCACAAGGACTTCCGAAGTCTTCGTTGGGGCTAGGCTGTGTTCACCACCTCGCTGTTTCATACCCCACTCAGGACATCAAAAGTTCATGTTTCAGCAGCTGCTACGTGCAGCTTAGCAGATGGCTAACTGTTCTGCTAACAGTGGAAGCTGTGAGTGACTGTACCCAAATCGTCTCCAAAGCCTGGGAAATTACTGGAAGAGTTGACTTTGAGCAAATTCAGGTAGAACCATCCAAATGATTGCACTGTAGGGATTTTCTATCATTCTGTCTCTTTCTCCCCATTTCTTTCAACCTTCCTCCCTTCCTTTCTCCATCCATCCCTTTCTCCCATAGAAAAACTTCCTCCTTTTGTCCCCAACCCTTTCTTTCTCTGTCTCACCATACCCAAAATTTGTTTGGCTTGGTGAGGATTTATTTACTTTCAAATTTACCTTTCCTCCCAAAAAACCAAGAGTCGAAGCCAATGTAGTGTAGAGATTTCAGTGTTTCAGAAGGCTATCCTTCTCAGGGATTCTTGCAAAAGTGTTAGATCTGCTGTTGGCTGATGTTGGTCCACATGTCTATTCTTAAGCAAATTTCCATGGTCCAGGAAAGGAGTAGAGTAGCTGGACACCTGTAACAGGTGAGGGAAGCAATTGAGACCTAATTTTAGAGCGTATTATAGTTTATTATATTGCTACATAATGGGAGATATTATTTTCTTTCAAAAGTCGAGCAAATGAAAAGGAGTCGTTCAGATATTATCAATAATAGTAATAAGAAGATTTCATTATATAATTTGTTTTCATCATTTCTCAAAGTTTATAAATGATATTTAGCTTTTATCTATTCAGATTGGCCCCCAGAAGGTGGGTAACCTGGTGATTCATATAAATGGTGTACAGATGAAGACCTGGGCAAGAGACTCAGATGTGATGTCCAAACCCTTCTCTGGTCACAGCCCTCACTGGAGCTGAAGCAGTTAGGCATGCCCTTCTGCTCCTCATTTCATCCCCTCTGCTCCAGTTTTTAGTGCAAAAGAGTAGCATTTGATACTAAAACTTCCAGGGGTTGGTGGTCCTGGAAGGAATCCCAAACCAGCATCTGGGAGATTTGCTGTGCACCCCACTTTGGCGGTAACAGCTGTGCCAATTGGTTCAGACACTGCCAGGCTGCAGGTCCCTCATCTATAATCAGAAAGTTTATTTTCAGCTTTAACAATCTGTGATTATTATTTCCGTTTACTGATGGAGTAACTAATTACTTCATTACAGAATTTTTCAAGACCAGTTACCTCCTGTTTGGTTCAATTAGCAAAACGCCAACATGATTGTCATTGATTTTGATGGTTGGGCTGCCAGGGAAGAGCCCAATGGGGACTATTTCAGGGTCTGAAGCAGAGTTTGTATTTATTATTCTGAAGTGGTAAATAAAGAAGCAGAGCTTGTTCTGCTCTTTTTTTTTTTTAAAAAAATTCTTGTTTACAAAATCTCTACTTTTTCCGTTGCCGTGTATCCTGTGAGGGGTCTGGGACTTCTTTACTTTTTTCTTCACTTAAGAGCCAGAGAAGAAGGACCAACCATAGCAAGAACTATGCCTTGACTGAGAAGAGAAGCACAGAACATCAGAAGGAATATGAATTTCCAAGTTCCTTCAGGCTAAGCCTTTGGATTTATGTGTAAACTGTACTGAATGTCTCAGTCTGTAGTCTCAGAAAACACCTATCATGCAGTTGATCTTTTACTTCCATATATGTGACCTTTGGGGAATTCCTTACTTTTTCATGACTTATTTTTATTTAGTTTTTATTTTTTGACCTTTAAAATGGAACAATGATAGAACCAACTTTTAGCCTGTTTGATTATGATGGACCAATTAATGGCATCCCCCATTACCAAAGTTTATGCTCTAAACCCCACAACCTGGACATTTATTATATTCAATGACAAAAGACAGTTTGAAGATGTGATTAAAGATTTTGCTTGCTGGAGAGATGGCTCTGTGGTTAAAAGTACTTGTTGCTCTTCCAGAAAACTGGATTTTGGTTCTTAGTGTCCATATCAGGTGGCTTATAACTCCAGGTTCAAGAGATCTGACACCCTGAAAGATATGTGACTATGTATATATATCCATAAGTATAACTGAATAATGAAATATTAAAGGAGATGATAGCTTAGTTGATTCTGTGAGCCATGTCCTTGTAGGCCTCTCTGACTCCTGCAATCCCTCCTCCTTATCTGCTGGGTTCCCCTTGCTCCACCTAGCATTTGGCTATGGGTCTCTTCATCACTTGCAGGATGATGCCCTTCTGATGACAATTGGGCCAGTCACTGATCTATGAGCATAGAGTGACAAACAGGGACCCTGTATGGGTCTGAACTACGTTCTCTGAACATACCTTATGGTTGTGTAACTTGGTGTTCTTGTGGGACTCTCAACAACAGAAATGAGAGGGTGTCTCTGACTCTTTTGCCTGTGCTTGGGACCCATTTCCTCCTATTGGATTGCCTCATCTAGCCTTAGAATGAGGGTTTGTGACTAATCTTATTGTATCTTGTTAGGCCATGTTTGGTAGATATCCCTGGGAAGCCCACTTTTTTATTTTTTAATGTTTTTAAAAATAGAAACAGAGGAGGAGTGAATCTTGCGGGGAGGGAATATGGGGGAGTGATTGGGAGGAATGGAGGGAGAGCAAACTGCAGTGAGTTAATGTATTAGAGAAGTATAAAAGAAGAAAAAGAGAAAAAAGAAAAGAGCTTACCCTGTAAGCACTTCTTATCTGTCAGATACCATCTCAGGGCATTTTACTCATGACCTGACTTAATCTCTACAACTCTTTGAACAAGATTCTGGCACATCCATTTTACAGATGAATAAGTTGAAGCCTAATGAAATCAGATTATTGGCTTCTAGACATCTGAATCTTAGTGACAGTCTTGAGACTATCGTATGTCCTCTTTGTCACTAGTAGACGAAATTAGCTGTCGGCCTGAGTGTCATGTATGAAGGCTTCCCAGAGTTGGGTTTCCTAGTACTCCATTTTCATGGCAGTGATATTTCCTGGCTGGGTTGAGATATTACAGTTCTGTGGGATGGATGTTGTTGTCCCTATTTGTAGGGACATGGGACTTATAAAGGACCTTGCTCTACTTACTCACACATGAAACCGTAGAACAGAGGGAAGCTAAACAAACTGAGGACCAAGGTCAGGCTTTCTCAGTCTCCATATTGCTCCCATACCAGGTATAAAAGACAGTTATAATAATGGACTCTGTGATTATATAATAATTTCATTTTCTTCCTTGCCCCTTCTATTCTCTTTCTTATCCTCACTTATATATTTCTCATATAAGCACCAGTACAATATCTGTTATGGGGGATTTTGTGCCCTTAGTGTAAAGAACAATCTACAGACATAAGGTAATATGGATCTGTGACCCCTGGGAAATAGAATAGTATTATTTGCCTATGCCACCAATGTGTCTTGGAATTGTGACCACCTGTGCTCAGACTGTCAGCAGAGTGTGGGAGAGCATTTCTGCTCTGAGGACCTGCACAGAAGATGGCACGTCTGAATAAGAAATGGGTTGGTTTAGAATTGGACTGATCTAGAACTCTCAGTTCCTTATGCGACACAAGAGTTGTGGCACTTTGGGGCAGTACTCTTACATCTGGGAGCCTCAGTTCTCACGTTCGTTAAATGTACAGGCCATTACAATCTTGACTCTGTGGAGAATTAGGAGTCCGTACAAACAGAGGTGGCTACAGGGGTATGAAACTTTGGCTCATGGCTTTTTTCCTTCCGTGTTCTCTGTAACTTGTGTGTATGGCCCCCAGCATGCCCTGGAATCTGGAAGTCATGGAATCTTCATTTTCAGCTTACGTTTCTCCCAGCAAATGCAAGGGAAGACTGTGTCAGAGAGATACTGGGATAAATCAAAACTGTACATTAGTACTGATATTCAAGGGATCTACATTCAAGAGTAGAGAGATTGACAACTCTCAACACATCTATGTTACATCATGTACCAGCAAGCATCACGAGATGCTGGGCTGAGCATGAAAAGTAACATCACAGTGCAATGACATTGGGAATACTTAGGCTCTGGAGCTCTCGGATAGGCCTAGTAATGCCAGTAGGATGTCACCCTTTGCATAGCTTCAGGGATTGCCCTGTCAGCCCGATTGATTGATTTGGTGTTGGGATGAAGAAAGGAAAGATACACAGACACATGCACACAAAAGCTGGGATCAGGCAGGCTGGTCCAGCTCTAATGAAGGGCACTGACTGCCATCCTGAACCTCAGTATGTTTGCTGTAAACAGCTGAAAGAGGAGCGGGTTTTGCTTAGTACAGTAGGAGATCTCAGAACCAGAGCAGTCTCAGGTTGCAGACACCCTTGTGCAGGAAGTTGTAGCTGCTGGGCTTCGCATACACTGGCCAATCGTTCCGAAACATTCATACTTAAACCACAGTATGAATGTTTATACTTAAAGTGCCATTCCTCTGAACCTCATCTGGGAAAGACTGTTATGGCCCTGAGGCCTTGGTGTCCTTGACATGGCAGTGCCCATGTGTACAACAGGGCTTTGGTCAACACAGTAACAGAAAATTGTATTTCAGGAGGTTGTCAGTGAAGGCCTCTGGAAAAACATCTTTAAATAGAGAACAAAACCCAGAGCTAGTCTTGTGAAGTTTTAAAAGAATACACGAAGCAAGGGAAATGCATGTTTCAAGGCAACAAGCTTGTGATTTGCACTGTTGTTATTGCACCTTGACAGCTAGAGCCAAGGTTAGCCTTTGTGAAAGTCTACCCAGGAAGTACATCTGAGTAAGTGGCTTCAACATGTACTCTCTGACTGGGGTCTCCTTCTGTGATCCTCCATCTAAGATTGTGAATGTAAACATCTCTTTAAGGAGATTTTCCTCTAAAGAATGGAAATTGAGGTCAAGATTATTAAAAATCCCACAGGCAAATCAAACTCAACATTTCCCAAACTGAGCTCATTAACATTTTCTGCTCAAATTAGCTTCTCTTCCAAGTCTGCTCTTCAGAGTAAAATGTTACAGTATTAATCTGGGCAAAAGTAGAGTCTGGGGTTATTTTATCATCCTCTCCGGTCAACATTCAAACCTTGTGACTTCTGCCTCCTTCACAGTGAATTTGGGCAGACTAGCAAGGGCTCTGCCAGGAAGGAATTCTGTCGCCCTGGTGACAGTAGGAACTGCTGAGGCATGCTCAATCTTGTTTACTCAAATAGAACTTCAAATGAACACACCCACCCCTTTGGGACTCACACCCCCTCCAGCAGTCCTTTCCAAATGTTACCCATGCACAGTAATGTCAAACGCATGCAAATTTCAAGCAAAACTTCAAAGAAAGACAGGCTCTGCATCAAGACCTTGAAGAATGCTGCTAAGGGAATTGCACACTCATTGCCCTTCCTTCAGGTTCAGAGGAAACAAATATAATCTGTTGGGAAATGCATTACTAAGCTTAATAAAGAACAAAGGCAATAGGTGAGATTTCAGAAGGGAAATTAATTAAGCCAAACTAAAATGAATGGTTTGGGCTTTGGGATCTTAGGGGAGAGTCTTGGCTATGGAGAATTGGAACAGATAAAGGAGCCATGCTAGCAGGGAACTGATTCAATGGCCAAGATTAACTATCAGTCACCATCTAATTATACAGTCTGAGGTAAGCACCCTGCCAGTGCCTCCAACACAGGGATGGGAAAAGGCTGCTTCTGGAAGCTGGGGGTCTTTGGTTTTCATTTTCACTTAAAACATAAAAGAAAAGGCTCCCCTTAGTCTTTTTATAATTATTATTTATCATTTTAATCTTTCTCAGGGGTTGTTATCTTCCAGATTGCTTTCTATTTCATCAAATAAGCTTTTATTCCCCTGTACTCTGAATATAAAAATCACAGATGTATTCCCACTGGATACACAGTTTAGACCAGGTGGCATATAGCGTGACAAGTCTTGATTCAATTCACCTATTTCGATGACCCATGTGGAGGATGTATCTTAAGGGTCTTCACTTGTTCTGATGGTGTCGGTCAAACAAGGATAATGTTATCTGGCTTCAAGCCATCTACTTCTACAGGAGAAAGGAATTAACCTAAGTTCACTCCATGGATCTTTACATTCACACCAGGAGTTTTAAGCAAGCTAAAAGCTAAAAGTTTCCGGAGTAGTAAGCAAACAGAACCTATGATTCAATGTGGGTTTTCCAACAGAAAGTTGTCTCTCATGCCGCTGGTGCCACATGAGAAGGTCCTCCCACGCCTCTAGGTTTTTCTAGCAAAAATGTGTCAATGCTGCTTACATCAAGCATTAAAACGACAAGAAAAATGAGAAGCTTTTCTCATGGTTCCTTTGCTTCAGCTCACAGGTGTTTCTATTTCCTTTAAGTGTATCTTAGAATATTTCCATCAGCGACACTTGAGTATGTTACATGGATCTCTGACTCGATCTTACCACATAAAGCGAAATATTTGCTATTGTTTTTAACTCAATCGCAATGACCTAGCCAAATCCTCTTTTAAGTTTTCTTTTTTAAATTTTGTGGGATGCGAGAGATGGCCTCACAGTTTAGAGTGTGAATTGCTCCAACCATTCTCAGTACAGATGTTGGAAAGCTCACACCTACCTGTAACTTCAGTCCCAAGGCAATCTAATGCCTCTGGCCTCTGTGGGTACTTGAACTCTTGAACACACACACACACACACACACACACACACACACACACACACACACACACGTAGTCATTATATCTGCTGCCTGATTGGTGTGAAAAGTAAGTGTGGTTGTTCATGTGAATACAAAGCATAGTGTTTGGCACATGGTGATGTGTGAGTGAAAAGCTGTTAGTACCCTGACCAAGATCTCTGTTTCTGACATCTTTCTCTCCCACAACCCCTGAGATTTCTCAAAGCTGCTGACTTCTTATCTCCTTCAAGGAGTTGCTCCTTATCTGATCCCAGTTCATCTGTTTCTCACCCCAGCATTCCTTTCATAGTGGTGGCACTCTGCCTATTGGCCATTGTCCTGCTACAGATGACATGTGCAAGTGGTAACATTTGGGTGGACAAGGCTCATTAATTTTCAGATGTCACTAAATATCCAGAAAATCTCACAATCTTTGTCCTCGGAGGGACTGTGACAAATGGGCTTGTCCTGAGCCTATAGAAAATAGCTGGAGGTTGTTGGAATGTTCTTTATTATTAATTGGATCTATGCCAATGTAAGCTCCAAGGGACATGACCCTTGGCCAAGTGCTGGGAAGCTGAGGTGAGCTCACTATACTTCTTTTTACATCTATTTTTGTGGTGGTCAATCCCAGGGATACATGTATTTAAAATGTTAATGTATATTAGTTATGCAGAGGGGTTCTGTTGTGACACTTCATACCTTCTCCATTACTTTCTTCTCCACCCTCTTCTCCTTCTAGTCCCCCTCTTCTTTCCTATCCGTATTATTCTCCCTGTTAGCTTCAAGTTTTTAATTTTATTCTTGAGCTTCCACATATGAAGGAACCTGTAATATTTCTCTTTGTAGCATTGACTTATATTATTTAATGTGATGGTTTCCAGTACCATCCCATTAATGACATAATATTCTTCTTTATGACTAAGTAAATCTCTGATATGTTTTCAGTTTCTTTATCCATTAATCTGTTGATTGAAATCTAGGTTACTTCTATAATATGGTTCTAGTAAATAATGTTATAATAAACATGAATGTGCAGGCATGTCTATAGTAAGGTGACTTTGGACCTATCAATAAAACTTTCATTTATGTACCTAGAAGTAGTATAGATGTATCATTTGGAAATTAGAGTTAAAACTTTTTTAAAGGAACAACCATTCTTATTCCAGTAATTTATATTCCTACTAGCAAAATTTTCATAATACTTTTATTGATTATTTGGAAATTTCACAACATGAATCCTGAGCACACTCATTTCTCAGTTCTTCCAGGTCCTCACATTCACCATTGCCATCCCCCACCCCGCAAGAAGAAGGAGAAGAAGAAGATGAAGAAGAAGAAACAAAACCAAGTCCAATAGGTGTTGCCTATACGCCCATATATTCTTATATTCACTGGAGCATGACCAAACTCCCATTCACCAGCTCCTTAAAGATAGCTGAGTTCTTTCCCACCCACAGCCCTGCCATAAGTCATCTATTGTAGAGAGCTACACTTCAGCATCCTTATCACAATTGTTAAGAGTTCTCTTAGCCGGGCGGTGGTGGCGCACGCCTTTAATCCCAGCACTCGGGAGGCAGAGGCAGGCGGATCTCTGTGAGTTCGAGACCAGCCTGGTCTACAAGAGCTAGTTCCAGGACAGGCTCCAAAACCACAGAGAAACCCTGTCTCGAAAAACCAAAAAAAAAAGAGTTCTCTTTATTGGCTTTCTGTCTAGGCTATTACTTTTTGGGGGGTGGGAGGGGGTAGGGATAGGGGTGGCCACAGACGACTTCTATGTCCCTCTTTCTCAACTGTAAGTCTGCAGTAATCAATACCATGGCAAATGTAGCTTCCGTGCCCTTTACAGTCAGCAGGTGCCTGGATTATGGACTTACATGTGGTTTTTGGTAACAGCATGAAGAGTTTCTGGAGACTGTATGGAGCACAGACATCCACATGGCCTCCAGGGTCAGCAAGTGTCATAGACTTCAGCATGGTCTTTAGTGGCAGTACAGACCACAGACATCAACACGGCCCTCTTCAGCTGTGCAGAGCAAGGACTCTATCATAGCCCTTGACGTCAACATAGTCTCAGGTGACACGCAGATATCATACATCTGCATGGCCTTTGGTGGTAGCATGTCCATGGACATCAACATAATCTTTGGCTGAAGTAGAACACCAATTTCTCCACATCTGTGTGGTTTCTTCATGATAGCCATTATGACCAAGTGCATTTTTCTGATGCCAAACAGATGTTGAACAGTTTCTAATGTATTTAGTTATCATTTGTACTTCATCATTTATCAAAGGAGTTATAAATTTCTATGCAAAGAGTCTAGCTACTCTAAATCTATTATGGTGATCCTGGTACTCAGGTACTGAGTTCACTCAGCATTAGCATCATTTGTGAACATGAGTGGTGGTCTAGAGAATTACATCTCCCAGCTTCCATCTGAGCCTTCTATCTGACTGGGCTTAAACTAACCTGCGCAGGGATGAACTGAGGTCCTAACTTCACCTAGATGAGCAAGTAAATGGTTTATTTTTTTTAAGTCACTGTATTTGGGATAGTTTGTTACACAGGAATAGCAAATTAATGCACACTGTTTCTAAATTCCATTTAGTAACATATACATTCTTTCAATAACTCCAAGAGATATTACATATTATCCCCATTTTACATAGAGCTTAAATCCTACCACACAGTCAATAGTGGCCCCTATGCAGCAAGACAACACCCACTCAGTTTCTCCAGGGTAGATTATAGGACAAAAGAGTATCATTAGGTTTCACTCAGGATTGACACTTGTTTTCAGTCAAGTGTGGTAACCCTTGGTCAGGCATCTTTTATTTTTTCATTGTAGCTTTAGTATCTTCCTCTATAGAATATTAATTTTGTCTAGATTTAAAGGACATTGTAATGAGCAGAGGGAGGAAAATGGGATGTATATACACCTTCAGGACCACCATCTTTTTTTTTATTCTATGCTTTCATAGCATTTTTGAGTCTATGATAGCTGCAAAGAGTATTTGGCCTGCCAAGCTTGAAATTTTACCCCAAACATTTTGACATGTTTTTCTACTATTCCTATTCTTTCTATTTTCCTCTACTATTCTAGCTAGATTTATATCAACTTGATACTATCCAAAGTCATCTGAGAAAAGGGGACCTTGATTAAGAAAATGCGTCCATACGATAACACTGTAGGTAAATCTTTAAGATATTTTCTTAACTAACGATTAATGTGAGAAAGCCTAGCACATTGTATGGGGTGCCAGCCCTGGGATGGTCCTGGGTTCTATAAAAACGTAAGCTGAACAAGCACAGGAAAGCAAACCAGTAAATAGCACTTCTCCATGAATCAGCTCCTGCCTCCAGGTCCCTGCCCTATTTGAGTTTCTGTCCTGATTGCCTTCCATGATGGACTATGATGTAGAAGTGTAAGTCAAAGAAACCCTTCTCTCTCTAAGTTGCTTTTGGTTATGAGGTTTTATCATAGCAATAATTATGCTAACTAAGCCATCTACATAATACCATGTCATATACTGTATATGAACCTTTCGTTTTCCTAAAGACTGAGATATCACTGATATTAGTCACATTCAGTCCAAGGGTAGATTGGTCAATGGTGCCATCACAGTGTTGTAGAAGTGGATGGATAGTATTTTCTTTTCTGAACTGAGAAGGAGTAAAGATCCAGAGCATAACCTGGAAGAATCAAGGGCCCCTCTCTTGATACCTGTCTTTCTTCTACCTCACCAATGCACTCAGCCTCAATGGTAAACTAATGCATGGCTTAGAGTAAGTCCAGATTGTGCACTCTCTCTGTGGTTTTCTCTCTTTTAAATATTTCTCTTATGTAAATGAGGAGGAGTGAATTTGTTGTCAAATATAATGTCTTAAATTTGGTCTTTAGTCTTCTTTATGGGCATCCCGAATGTATTCTCTCTCTCTCTCTCTCTCTCTCTCTCTCTCTCTCTCTCTCTCTCTGTGTGTGTGTGTGTGTGTTATCTTAATATATTTTGTGCTGTTGCAATAGAATAATTAAGATCGGATCCTTTACAAGGAATTAAAATGTATGGCTTGCAGTGCTGTATGAAGGAAGGTAAAGGTAAAAGAACCTCACAAGATGAGGGCCACATTACCACATCATATCACAGGTAGAAGTATACAATGAAAGGGAGGAACAGAGAACCTATTTATAAAAAGAACAGCAACATTCATTACAGAATCACTCTTAAAGATACCACCTCACCTCACAGGGACTTCTAGATAGGATGGTAGGTTCAAAGCCCCTCTCCGTGAATAAGAAAACTTAAACTTTATTCCAAAGGTATTCACAAAGGTAGTAACTGCATATTCTAAAAGTACAGTTAAAAGGAACAATGCTTAGAAAAGAAGTCAGTCTGAGCACAACTCTAGCCATATGGTTTTCCAGTTGGACGAAGGAAAACACAAGATTCTTTTAAAAGTGGTACTGTGGATTGACCCCTCAAGAGGATGCTACTCAATAAGATGCCAAAATTAAACTGGAAGTGATATCCAACTCAACAGATGCTCAAATCACATGAGACCTGAAATATATAAAAAAATAAGACAACATAGCTCCTCAAAAAGAAAGAAATCTCTCACTATTGAACTCAAAGATATGGAAAATGATAAAGATAAAGAGATTCCTTATAAAAATGATAAATAAGACCAAAAAGCATACAAACAAGCAAATGAATACAATCTAGAACCAGAAGAGGAAGTTTGGTAACATTAAAGAAAAGGTGTAGAAATTAGATGAAAAATTGTTAATAGGCACAAAAAATTATCAATAAAAAGTAAAAGATATGAGAGTTTTAAAAATAACAGATAACAAATAAAAAAAGCACAGTGGTAAAACATTGCCAATAGACTTAACTAAGCAGAGGAAATAGTATTAAGAAGGAATAGAGGACAAAGGAATGCTACACTAAATATTAATAAAAAAATACATGACCAAAAGGTTCAAGCATTCTGATTTATTATCAGTATACAAAGTTTAAGAAACCCTGGGATGAAAGAAAAAGCTGAGGAAAAACTAGAATCATTGATAATTCATTCATTGAAATTATGTCATAAATTTCTCAAATGTAGAAAGGAAATGGGCATCCAAATGTTAGAGGCAAATGAATGTGACAAGATCTCTCATGACACAGACTCAAGATATCAAAATAAACTCAAGAACTGACAAATTTGTTTTGGGGGAATAAAAATATTTAGTGCTTCCACATAGTAAAGGAAACTTTCAGCAGAAAGAAGAGGCAACTTACCCAATGGGAAAAATACTTTCCCCACTCTATAGTAGACAGGAGATTAGTATGTAGAATATATAAAAAATTACTAAAATTAAGTAACAAAATCAAACCATCAGATTAATAAATGGAATGATGATAGTCCTCAAATAAAAACTACAGATGGCCAATAGATTTTAGCTTTTAGGAAAATGCAAATTAAAACTTTTGAGAGTCTATCTCACCAAAGTCAGCATAGCTATCATTCAGAAAAATACAAAACGAAAAACCGACCAAACAAAATCAAAGAAACCCAAATTCTGGTGAGAAAGTAGAAAAAGAGGATCCTCACTCGCTAATTTTGGGAATGTAAATTTGAGCAGTCACTATGAAAGCCACCGTGGAGTTTCTTCAGAACAATGGGAATTATAACTATCTCATGATTCATCTCTATGACTACTGAGTATATATTTTATGGGCTCAAAATCAGCATACTCTAAAGATAGGGGCTTTTGTAGTGCGACTGCTAGACTACATGAAAGAAAGGAATCCAGCCTATATGTTCATGAATAGATAAAGAAAATATGGTTTATAGGTGTCATGGGATTTTATCAGTGCACCAATATGAAATCATTACATTTGAAGGAAAACGGATAGAGCTGGACATTATAACCTTAATGAGTTAGACTCAGAGATTAATACTTACTTAAATCTAGAATGTAATTATGTGTGTGTGTGTGTGTGTGTGTGTGTGTGTGTGTGTGTGTGCGTGTGTGTAACATATAAGCAGTGAAAGTTGGAAGGGGACCACAGGACCATAATAGGAAAAGTAAATGTCTTAAGGTAGTAGAGAGGAAGAAAAAAAAAAGAAATGGAATATATGTGATGTTAATTCAGAAGGGGAGGAACTATTTGGGGGAAGAAATGGACCAATGAGTTGGGGATATCCTGGAGCAGAAGTCAGCAGGGGAGAAGGATTAAAAACAAAGTAAAAGGACATACATGTATGACAGCAGTTAAATTTCAAAATGAGTTTTGGAAGCCACAAGAACAGTATGTATAGCTGCATCACCTTCCAATCTCTTAGGAGAATGGTTTTAATGAATAAGGCAGAGATAGACAGTCACTGGTGTCTTCATGAGACTATATTCTGAGGCACTCCACAGCATTCTGTGGCCTCTACTAATTAGACTGTCTTGTTATTAGCCCCAGAGAAAAGATCTAAATAGTAGCAGAAGAATTTAAAATTTCTTGCTGCTGTTCATCATGTCTTTATTAGATTCAATGTGATATACTAATTTAATTTTAATTATTTGAAAATTTCATATGATATATTTTCATTGTGTTCACCCCTTTTCCTACAGCCTCCCAGATTCACCCCTACCTTCACACCTTCTCTCAATTTTACATATCATGTCCAAATTAAATTTATACTGCCTAATGGGGGGGCATCCACTGGAATATGGTCAATCTATGAGTGAGTACAACCTTTAAGAAAACCAGTTCTTCCCCTACTCCAGAAGTCATCTAATGTCAATAGCACCTCAGTTATGGTTGTTGGCTTTCCTTTCTCATCCTTGGTTGAATTTGGCTTGGCTTGCTATTAAACAGGTCTTGCACAGCCAGCTATAGCTGCTACAAGGGTGTGTATGTACCAAGCCTATGGCATCTAAAGGGTACCATTGATGTCCAGTCTTCTCACACATCCATCTCTTACAATCTTTCTGCTCTCTTTTCTGAGACAGTCTCTGAACCCAAGGAAGAGAGTATAATATTGTCGTTCTATTCATGGTGATGCCGATGTCTCATTTGTTATTGAGCACATTTATTTTTGGCACTTTAATTAGTTGTAAATTTTTTTGTTAACCAATGCCTGTTACTCTTTGTGATCTGAGAACAACACTAAACTATGGGCACCGTATTTCAATTTCAGGGACAATTTGATGCAATGTTTATTTAGCAGAATAATAGGAACTAGTTCACTCCTGGGGCTTGTGAAGTCATCAGCCATGAGTTCCTAGACAGATTTATAATGACAGCCATGTTTCCTCCTGGGGAGAAGGCCTTCAGTCCAATCAGAAAGTGGGTGGTCACCTCCATAAAGCTGATGTCACTGCTGTGCCCATGTCAGTATCTTGACATGTTCACTGTAGTTCTTACAGTTCACAGGTGGGTGTGACTGCTGAGCACTTTTCCCTAGGAGACTTTTTGGCACCTCCCATTACAATAAAAACTAGCCAGCAGGGAGCAAACTTGGTCAACACCAATTAGATTCTTCATGTCCTGTGTGGTGTCTTCACCTTCAGCAATAGTATCATACCATCAATTTCTGGTGGGTGCCTTTAGTTCCTAAATTGTGTGTGTGTGTGAGTGTGTGTGTGTGTGTGTATCTGAGGGTAATAAGTGTATTTTTTCAGATCACAGTATTTTTTTTCAGATTTTTCAGATCACAGTACAGAGGTTTCCTTTGCTCAATAATAGAGCACTTGAGTAGCACACACAAGGTTCTGTATTCCATTCTCAACCATGTGAAGGCACAGATATCCATCTCTCTTGTCTCAGGAAACATCCTACACAGTCTAGAAACTCCCTCCTCAAAGGCTCAGATCTTAGCTTGCCTTCCTGGAATCTGCCCTTCCATTTTGGAAAAAATAGTGTCTTTTTTTCTCTTAAATTGTTTTTTTATTGGCAACCGACTTTCAGAAGTTGAACCTCCAATTCTTTTTCCTTTTTTAAATTTATCTATTTATTAAAAAAAAACTCAACAAACTATCTTTTCTCACTTTATATACCAATCCCAGTTCCCACTCCCTCCTCTTCTCCCTCTCCCACCACCTTCCCTTCCATCCCAACCTTCAGAGAGAGTAAGGCTTCCCATGGGAGTCAACAAAGTCTAGCACATTGCTTTGAGGCAGGACCAAGGCCCTCCACAATATATTTAGGCTGAACAAGGAATTCCCCAAAGACAATGGATTCCAAAAAGCCAGTATAAGCAGTAGGGATAAATCGTGGTCTCACTGCCAGTGGCCCCACAGTCTACCCAGTCATAGAACTGTCCCCCTCGTTCAGAGGGCCTAGCTTGGTCCTATGCTCATTCCCTTGCTGTCAGGCCGGAGTTGGAAAAAGGAAGATGGGGGATTAGGACCTCCACAAAGATGTGTACACTACTGCAGGAGACTGTCTCTAAGGAAAGCTGCTTTGTGTGGCGGCTAGACAAATTAGATCAAGAGCCACCCATCATCTTGACCTCGTTTTTAAATGAGCTCTTTCCACTTTTCCAAGACATCTGAGGAAATCACAGTTCATTCTTCCAGTTAAGTTAACCATAGCTTTAAAATAAATAAATAAATAAATAAATGAATGAATAAATGAATAAATAAATAAATAGAAACAACAGAAGCTGAAGCTTCTGTTTCCACTTCCCCCTTTCTCAGCCCTGCCAACTCCAGCTTCCCCTTCATAGAGGTGGATTCAGCATGAAACCAGCAGGTTCATTTACTCAGCAAGGGAGCACTTTTCATGTTTAGCCTTTGAAATGAAAATTGTCTTCGGGCTAGCTTCTCTTATCCCCATCCGAAATCAGCAGGATCTGTCATCCCAGCCTTGGAATAGGGGGAAGGGGGCCAGGCTTGAATGAGAGGTATGCCCAAAGCTATTCCTAGAGGAGGATTTGGACAGGTAAAGCAAAGAAACCATTGGTAAACTGGACAGCGAGTTCTGATGTACCTGGGATGACAGTGTCTGTGCTATAGTCCACAGACATTAAATAAATCTGTGCCTGTGGCTTCCACAAGTAGATTAAATAGGAATATGATCACCAATTCCAGTGTCTATGCTAGGAAGACTTAAAGCCACGTTTTGTACCACAAACCTATGGACTTACTTAAAGCAAAAGGAGAGGCATTTCCCCAAAGACAAAATCAAGTCTGAAAGTTTTTTTTTTTTTTTTTTTTTTTTGAACCTATAAACCTCTCTGCTGAGGCAATAATACAAATCAGACCAAACTAAAGCGAATTAGAAAAAGCCCAGGTTTAATGGATGCCAGTGCTCCTAGGGGCCCTGGAAGCCCTCCTGGAAAGAAGACCTGCAAAGCCATAGAGCAGGCTGAGAGAGAAGACCATGTGTTTGTTCTCTGGCAGGCAGTTTAAATAGCCCGCGGGCGTGGTCTTGACTCTCTCTGGGGAGGGGGTCACCATTTGGCGGTCTTTCTCGGAGGTGGAGTCTGGACTGAGGCAACTCCCAGAAGAGGGGACCTGGAATAAAAAGTTTCACCCAAACATTCCAGACTCCTTGCATATAGGGGTGCCCAGGCGCTGGGGTGAAGCCTGGACCCAAGCATTCCAGACTTCTTGGTGCCAAGGGGCTGAGTGACACTTCCAAGCAAACATCGTGTCAAAAAACTATTGCAAGAAAGTCTTCCTTTGTGTATGGTGAATGCCCAGATAATAATGTGTTTTCTCTTCTCTGTATTTGAAATTTTGATGTCATCTAAATGAGTAGTTGTCAGGTACTCGGTGGTTCATTGTAAACAATTCATTCACCGGGGATGCCAGTAGAGACTGTACAGGGAAAGAGTTGGTCTGCTGGGACATCTGCGTTTCCAGTTTGAATTCTGACCTGTGCCTCTCATTAACTTCACGGCATTGGTCAAACTGTCCATCCCTCGTAAACACAGTTTCCCCATCTGCAAAATGAGAGCAGCCCGTAATGTAGTCTGTCACATAAGATGGTATCCTAGTAACCAAGCAATGGGCATTCTCAGATGTGCAGCCAATGCTCAAAATGAAGCAGTTCTACATAAAACCCTTTGGAATTGTAGTAGAAAGAAACAATAATTACAGTTATCTATAGAGCTCCTTTCCCCTTCCCCTACCTTCCTCCTTCACTCTCTCCCTCTCCTCCTGATAAGTTTTGAATCCCCGGCTATTGGATATCCACTGAAGCTGATATAATCAAACAGAATTAATAAATTCAGGTTTAATGAACAGATAATAGCACTCCTGGGTGACCCTAGGAGGGATGGGAGAGGAGCCATGTGGCAAATATGAGTACCAGGTTCTTATGTAGTCTATAGGCATGGTCTTGAACAGCCCCTGGGGGAGGAACGGAGACCTGAGTGTGGAATGCCCTCCCTCACCCAAGGTGGAGATTCCCAACACTTCCCTTTTCTCTTGACTGATGCAGGATTCAGGAAAAGGCACCCCAAAAGTTAGCTTGAGGAAACAGAATGATAAATTTCAAATAATGCAGTGGACCAATGATACAGTAGGCTCTTGCAAAAATACAATGCAGCCAATAAAAAATTTTAAGAACCTTGCTGAAGAATATGCATTCCACTAAATATACAATAGGAAGTCATTCTGGGCTTTTGAGTTGGAAAATGGCCCACCAGGGCTTTGCCTCTCCAGGAAGCTGTGAGTAGAGTCGACAGACAGGAGGAAGGGTCTGAGCAGGACTAAGGGAGTCTTGCGATACTGAGAGCAATGACTAAACAATGAGAATGGTTTAGTTTGCACCTAAGTAACATGATTCTCACTTTGCTTTTAGGGAGAAAAAGTTAATTCTTGCCAATGAAGTCCAAATGTGAAAGCTAATAAGCAAAATGAGATGACAAGGAGACAGAATGTTCTTTCCTGCCCGCTTCACACCAGGGTGTTGCTCCAGTAAATCATCCTGCAGAGGCAATCAGCACACCTGTTAAGTGAGCCTTGGCATTTAATTGGCATTATCAGCCCCTGCGCAGACACTGACAATGGATGGCCCCGGTGTGTGAGCAGGGCGCATTTGCATTTCATAGACAATCGAGAGGATGCGAATAGAATCCAGTTAATCTGTAGCATCCCCGGGGAGAACACACCTGGCTGGAACAGCAAGTTCCGGGCTCCCCACAGTCAGGGGAGCACAGCGACTCTGGCAACCAAGATTTCAAGAAGCTCTTGCATGTCCTCAAGTGCTGTTTGCTTGTGTAGTCAGGAAGGAATCAGGCAGAAGGTCTTGCTAAATGGAGCCTGCCAGGGCTGATGAGTAGGAAACATCCGGTTCAGTCCTGAAGGATTTGGTTCTCGCTTTGATGACTCCACAAACTTACTACACCCTCAAACTTGGTTACTTAACTTATGTGTTTTACAGATTCTTTTCTTCTGAATAGTAAGAAATCTAAATTGTACTCTATTGGGGTAATTACTCTCTGATTAATCTAAACTGGGTATCAGTTATTCATTAGACACTTAAAGAGCATCTCGACATCCACATTCTAGGATCATTTAGACATAGGAGTTCTTTCAGTAAGATAGGATTTTTAAAAAATTGGTAGCAGTGCTAGGGATTTTAATGGGTATAGGGCTGGCATCCCAGAATCCCTAGGTTCATTTCTCAGAACTGCTTAAAGTGAGATGGTGGAGGCAAGTCTCTCTGTTGTGCTAGATTCTACAGAGGCTGAAGCTGGAGGATCAGGACTTCCAGCTCATCCTTGATTTTGGGCAGCTCCAAGATCAACTAGACTACACATCAGAGCTTGTCTTAAAACGACGAACAAAAAATCAAGTCTCTACTAATTCCAGCACTCAGAAGATAGACACAGACCGATGAAGGTCAAGGCATGTTGCTCTCATCACTAGATTAAGAGCAGCCTGGACTACATGAGACCCCGCAAAAAGATGCGTACTGCAGAGTATAGTGGGACTAACATTTATATAATTGTAACATGGTGAGTTAGGCATAAGCATTGCCGGGCTGCATAATCAACTAAGTCCTAACTCCAGCCTCCCCCAACAACACCACTGCTTGGGGAACAGTGAATCTATGGGAGACATTCTACATTCAGGCCATAACAATCCCACTTCCCCATTGTCATTTTGATGCTTATGAGTTCTATAATGTGTTCTCTTTACTTTTCATGTTGATAATTTGAATACTTCCTGTTTTATCTTTCTGAGTTTCACTTTGTTCAAATTGATGTTTATCAATTTTGTTTATCTTTCTATAGAACAGCTTTCTCTCGTTGAAGTTTATATGCAATTTTCTTCTTGTTTGCAATTTCACAGATTTCCATGATATCTTTTCTCTGTTTTAGGTTTAGATTGTTGTACTTCTTTCTATAGTTTCTTATATTAGAGTCAGAATACCAATTTTCATTTATTTTATTTTTATATATGTTTTTTTTGAAGGTTTTCCTTTGAGCACTGTTCCTGATTTATCTTTTTCATTTTGGAAATTTGTATCCCATTTTTATAAAAATTTCTCTCAAGATTTTTTTGATCCAACTATTATTAAACAGTGTGTTTAATCTATAAACAATTGGAAGTTATCCATTTGCCCTGCCATTATTTATGCTCATTTTAATTCCATTTTGGCTAGGAAGGCTATTTATTTTTTTATTTAAAATTTTTATTGTTTTAAATTTGTTCAAGTGGGATCTGAGGAGATGGTCAAGCAATGACAGCATGCTTCTAGTCTGTACTTCAGGGCTTAAGAGGCAGAGATGGGTAAATCATTAGAGCTCCCTGAAGAGCCAGGCTGATCAGACTTGAGAGAGGTCATGGATAAAAACTAAGGTGGAGAACAGCTGAAGAAGACACTCTACTTTGACTCCTGGCCTCCATACATGCATACACATAAGTACACATGCCTTCATGTGTATGGACACACACTCACACAAATGTATACACACCGCACATACTCTGCTTTAACCCTTGCCCTCCACACATACATATACATAAGTATACATGCCTTCATGTATGTGTATACATACTCATGCAAATGTGCACACATACGGCACATACACATAGTTAAAAGTTTTTTTTTCTATTCACGAATAGTCTCTGTAAGCCTGAGAAGAATTTGGATCAGGCTGCTATTGGGTACAGTATTCTGTAACTGTCAGTTACATCAAGTTCAATATTTCAGGTCATGTCTATTCTTACTGATATTTTTGTCTTCATGATCTAGCAATAGCAAAAAGAACACTGGCATGAACAGTTAAAATAGTTTCATATACTTTACCTTGTAGGTCTATAAATTTTGTATGTTTTAATATAGTGTTATTAGTTGCAAACAAATGGAAACTAGTATATTTCTTCAAAAACATAGAAGATACTACAATAGATATGGTGGCAAAATACCATAGGAATCTGGGCTGGAGAATGGGGCTTTCATGCTGAAACCTTAAAGCATTAATCCTATGTAATGAAATCTCCAGTTGTATAGAATGGAATAGCACATCACGTAGGTACAGAATCACAGATGAAAGTAGAGTTCTCAAAATGTGTATGCTGTTGTAAAATAGTAGGAAGGCTGTTACGTTAACAGACTTATTGAGAGAAGTATGGGCTTGAGGTTTGGAAAATGAATAATGAGTATAGGTTATTAGAATTGGAAGCCCTCTGGTTAATACCAATAGGAACATTGGGATTTCTTCAATCAGGATTAATTTTTGATGGAAATCACTCAATGATACAGTATTGAACACTTGCTCTAGGCAAGGCCCTCTGAAGAATGAAGAGTAGAGAATGGTTTATCACCCTCCCATTAGCCTGCCTGTGAAGGAACAAAGGGATTTCAGCCTCATGCAGTCCAAAGACACCCATTCTTCTGTGCATGTTGTCATTCAAACATTTATAAATCTTTAGTCAAATGGCACATATACGATTACTTATCCATAGAAATGAAACAACTTTGGCCCACATTATTACATAAGAGGTCCTTAAAAAGCATATTGCTTAGTAAAGAAGTTGTCCATGGTAAGACAAGAATTCTAATGATGCCACTTTCTTGAATTACTTAGACAGGCAAACTCATGGTTACACAAGGTGGAAAAGAGGCTATCAGGAACTCAGAGAAGTGGAAACAGGGCATTATTTATTTATTTTATTGGATACACTATATTCATTAAGGAGAACTTTATAAATTTGGGATATAGATATTAGGGATGGTTACATGATAATGTGAACAATTTAATGTCACTGTGTTGTATGCTTATCAATTAAATGATCATCTTATTAAATACATTTTACCACATAAAAACAAAATAATAATCTTGGTTTTGTTCCTCCTGTTCTGCTTGCTTTTTTAAAGTGATGTGACTACCTAAGGTCTTCATTGGGTGCAACTTTAGGCATGGTATTACTCATGTGGAATTTTTCAAGTGGTATTTTTCATGTATTCTTTCTTTACAAATCCATTCTCTTTAGGACTGAATATAACATCAGGCTTTAGCCCTATTAATTTGCTGAATGCCAGACATAGCTTTCAAATCTCATACTCATTATTCAACTATTCATTTTACATTTCTTTTGCCATGTCTAATAACAGCTCACACCAATCATGTTTATTTTCTTGTTCCACCCTCTCAGTCAGCTCTGCTCTCTCACCTTTCAATTTTCCTTACAGCAATATCTTCCTCCTGCTTACGAACCCTGGGGTTCTTTTCTAGGCAAACAACCAGGACATCCTATTTGATTTTATCAAAGAGTTTTGTATTCTCACAATGCCCAGGGAAGATTGCCAATATGATAGTTTTCAGTTGTCTGTTTGTGTGTGTGTGTATGTCTGCTTCACTTTTCAGCTTCATTGTGCTATCCAATTCTGGACATTAAGAATTTTTCTTTGTGTATTTAAAGTATCTGGCATAGATACATGGTATTTTCTATGACAGATGTTTGTGGAATAAATTAATACAAACATAAGGCAGTGGAAATACAGTGAGTGGATAAATGTCTCTCTTATAGTTACAGAATCATGCATGG
>JABTXL010006079.1:3618289-3680968 GCA_025134845.1 Neodon shergylaensis | reverse complement strand
ACACTATCCACCACTGACTCTTAGAATTTCTGCTTTATTCCTTGCCAGCCATTGTTGGGGGAAATCTTTGCATGTGTGATGGTTGGCAGAAAATCAGTCAATACTTTAAGTGCAAGTTCTGCCCACATCTCAGCGTGTTAGTACTTCCTCAAGATTCCTGTCACCTGAATAACTGGCAATAGTTATAGGCTTGAGTAGTCCCCAAAGTCCAGACTTGTATGTGCTCTGAGGACAATATGTAGGAACCCATTTTATTAATATGCTAAGTATCTTACAAACACTAAAGTTTTGGAGGAAAACAGAAGCCCAGAAGGCAAACCTTAATCTTATAGAAGGCTAGGTGCTCAGTTCAAATATAGAGCCTTCTCTTCTGTCCTGTGCTAAGTTCATTGCCTTTAGATTCTAGTACTGACACTGCCAAGGCCTTCAGCCCGGCAGCAATATAACTGGAACCCTTAGGCAGTCGTGTGCTGGCCTTCCCACACTTCCTGCTTTAAGTCTCAATAGCTGAATAGATAAAGAACACAGTGAGAGGCTCACAAGCCATACTTGTCTGTGTTTTCAGTGCCTTGATACCCTAAAGTTATTTAGAGGCATGATATAATCAACAGTTCTGGAGTATCTGAGTCATTACTGGCTTCCTCTTGCTCACTTAGACGATCCCTGATAATGCTACAATATGCAGAAATGCAATCTTCTTGAAGGCAGAGGCCATGTCTAATTAACTTCTGCATAAATATTACGGCTGAGTGAACTTAGATTTTAATTCCAGTTGCATGATTTTTTGGCACATTATTTATCTAACCTGAGTATGACTTTGTTCACATTTAATTGGAGACTTAGATGTTTAAGCAACAAGACGATTGAGGGAAATTAATGAGATCCTCATTCTGTTTCTCTCCCTGCCCCCTCTTCCTTCTTTTCTCTCTTGCATTTGCCTTCCAGCACTCTGCCTTATACAGCTGGTCTTTATCTTTCGACATTGCTTGTGGAGGAATCCCTACGTGCATGTTGTCATAGTCTGTTGCTTCATGTTGTGTGCAGTAATTTCCTTAGTGACCAATCTCATGCTGGTTGGACTAGTTTTACCGGATGTAAACATCCCAGTCCCAAAGTGACACTCAGTCACTTCCTGCCTTGTACTTTCTACAATCCTGAAGATCAGAATGCTCTGAACATGGTTTGTAAGTATGGGGGAAGCAGTAACTCTGGATCCATCCTAGACCAATGGGGAGAGGGATGAATGAATAGCCTCTCTTCACACTTTTTGAATGAATAGGCTTAGGAACTATTTCCTGAAGATCCCTAGGAACTCTAAGAGCTGATCACTCTCTTGTTTTGTCTCCTCTTTTTCATGTCATAAAGTTCATTTCTTGGATTATATTCTTAAATAATCTTCTTAAAGCAACTCATTGTTTCTGTTTTCACAAATACAAATTCAAGATCACCCGACCATACACAGTGTAATGTCTGGTATATCAACTATCCCTAACAAATGGCAAGCATAACTTGCCCTCTATTTTGCAAGGGAAACCAATTGAAAGATATAGCCATACTCCCCACTGAGACTGAACACTTGAGTATTCTTTTCCTTCCTCTCATTTGCCCCATTTAAATTCCCTCTTGATTTAAACAAGGTAGCCTAGTAACCCTTCAGCTGATTGGCTGAATTGTGAGAATCTGGACCAGAGATGGCCAATCCAGTGTCTCAGCAGGGCTAAGGCTGTCATACTGCTTTCTAGAACTTGGCATCAGTATAAACTGACCATAATATCTTTTGCTTGTCTATTAGCTGGGTAGCATGTTGATTCTTAAAACATGTACGAGACAATACAAGGTTTTGTTCTTTTAAAAAGAAAAGAACGCGCGGGTGTGTGTGTGGAGGGACAGACACGAGACGCAAGACGAACACGGGAGAGGGGTGGAAGAACACGCAGACACGTGGATCCCACGTGGGTCTTTAATGGGGGAAAGGGCTACAGTTGGGTTCGGGTGTGCCACACGAGAGGATAGGGCGGGGGGGAAAACGGGAAGAAGGGAGAGAGAGCGCGCCTTAAGGCGACTCTCAGTTTTAACGGGGAACACGAGGGTTCCTGGGAGGAATGTCCTTGCGCATGCGCGCTTCTGTCCGTGATCCAGGAGGATTCTGGGAGCTGTAGTCTCCGAAAAGAACAACATTTCACCCTTTTGGTTTTATTAAAAAAAATTGGGGGGTGGGTCTTAAAGGGTAGGGAATGGGGGCGTAGCCCGGTCTCTCATGGCTGCTTCCTGCTGGCTTTGGGCGCCGAGGGGTCCAAGGAGTGTCCGATTACTGATGGCATCCCGTTGGTCACGTTCTGTCCGCTGGCATTCTGAGATGGCTGATTGTCCGATAATCTTGGCGATGTTCTGCTGGCTGTGTCCTGTCCTGGCGTTCTGAGATGGCTGATTGAAGAAATTACATGTCTGGCTTTTTCTGTCGTTAAGATGCTGGAAGGCAAAAGTCGCATTAGTGGAGAAAGAAATTAAGAGGGGGTTTGGAAGATTGGAGGGAAATTTGGGGTGGGGGAGGTTCTAGGAGTTTGGGGAAGTCTTAAAGGGTAGGGAGTGATAAAAATTAAATGATACTTATTCCGTTTTACAATCTGCTTGTGTCTGATCTGCTCAGGAGGGGTGGGCTGGCGTCCTGGAGCCTAAAAAAAAGCGTCTTAACAGAAATTTTTAACCTTACGTTCCTTAACATCCTGGGGCCACCGCTGCAGTCAGTGACCGTCCCGTTGTGTCAGGGAACCCTGTTAAGAATCTGCTCATCGCCTGAGCCCTTGACTTCGTATCTGGTGATCTGTAAAGACAGCTGGATGGTTAGTTAGGATTTTAAGGGAGGGAGGGTGTATTAACACAGAAGGTGGCCACTGTTTTCCTTAGGCCGGGGTAGAGGGGGCTGAGTTTGGTTTCCTTTGGAACTTGAACGAGCAGGGCAGGGCCCTGTCTGAGTTACCACGTAGGAATGATGACCCTGAGCTGTGGAAATGAACTGTCTGAGATGTGTTTTAGGACATATGGCAGGAACTAATGAAAAAGTAATTGAGAATGTAAATGTGATTTCTTAGAGCCCTACTATCTATGCGTCTAATATCCTTCCAGAGAAACACATCCTGTGAGGTATATTCTTGTCCTTATTATGCTCTATGGAGTTTGAAGTGACCGCAGAAGTATAGAATCTTTCCCGTAGAGTCTGGTGCATTCTAAGACAAGACACTCAAGGTGAGGGTTGGTTTCTTTTTCATTGCATGGAGAGATCCTTGAAGGCAGAGTGGGTTTTCCTCAATGTTGTTTCTTCCTTCTTACTCATGACCCACCTATAGTGGGTATACAACATATGTCTGATGAAGACTAGGTTAGGAAGAATAACTCCAGCACCCACAGGTAATGGGACATGTTGCACAAGCCTAATGACCTGAGCTGATCTCTAGAACCCAGGTAAAGACAGAAACAATCAACTGACTGCATGGAATTGTCCTTTGACCTCCACAAATGCCTCTGTCTTCTGTCTCTATCTCTCTGTTTCTGTCTCTGTCTTTCCCTCCTCATCATGGGCTTCCTCCTTTCCTCCTTCCCCCGTCTCTCTTCCCCTCTTGTCTTTACCCACTTCTCTACAATAGCAAAATAAACTTGTAAAACAGAATCCCTCCTCTTTTCCTTGTCCTCCTGCTTATCCTCATCCTCTTTGCTTTCCCCTTCTCCTCCCATCTTCCCTGAGATCTAAACATCAAATCACAGATCAAAGTTATGCCTTTTGAGATGCTGGTACTTTCTGGTTTCATGTTCAGCCTTCTCCATTCTCATCCTTTCTACATACTGACTCAGGTTGTCCATTGCCCAGTGTTCTGACATCTGCTCTGCTCTGTACTCACTGCTATTGCTGAAGAGAGCCACACAGATGTGATTTCTAGGCCTTGACCAGCTGATTCTCTTTAATCTCCGCTGGGCTGTGCCAACACTACAATGGTACTTTTTTATATATAAAGGGATTTGACATACTCCAAAATCTATATTTTTTTACCAACTACTTTTTTAAATTAATTACTCACGGTTAACTCTCCCCTCTGAGAACAAAAGTTGGTGACATACACTCAAAATTTTCTTGATTTTGTTACATAGTGTTCCAAGTAGCTTCCTCTTGTTTCCATGTAGCTTCCTCTGTTTCTCTTTCTGCACTTCTCTCTTAAAGTAGGGCTTTCACATCTATTGCAATTCCACTTCTTTTTCCAGATGTGATTCTTTTTTTTAATTTTGCCTTGGTATGAGAGTCTTGAAACAACTTACATGTACATTGTCTGTGTGGCACTGTGCCTTGTGGGAACTTCAGAATATTCATTCTCTTCACCAAACATAGTGTATCTAAAGAGATACAAGTACCCTTGCATGTTTGAAATTTGGTGGGTTTACTTCTTCCTCATTCTCACCCACGTCTAGTTGTGCTGATGACCGCCCCCTCCCCATTCTCTAGAATTCTGTGCCATTTCTGTTCATTGTCTTACCCTATCTACTTCACCGATTTTCTGCTTTACATGAAAACTTTCTCTAAGTTTATGTTATCTCTGTTATCCCTTAGGGTTGTTTCCTTTCTAGTATTGTTATGACATAGATGCCTTCCCTCATGCTGACACAAGAATTAGCTTCTTACACATTTTGTCCCAAATTTCTAAGTACATGCTGGACAGCTCCCCTGGTTAGCTCTTGTGACATACTTTAACTGTCAAATACTAAACTTTTTTACATTTATCAAGAAGACTAAACCTGTTTGCTTTTGAACATGTTTAGTGGGAGGATGATAGAGAAGAGAGAATGGAAAAGTAGAGAGAAAATTAAGAGATTTGTCTAGCCTATTTAACTTGCTGCTGATAATTAATAGACACAGGAAAGTCTGCTCACTCTCATTCCCAGAACAATCTAGAAACAGAAAGAGGGTTATTCATTGCATTTCCTATAAATTACTGAATTTGCTATTCAGAACTAACTTTGATTTTTTTTTAAAATCTGGTGAAGAAAACAACAAAGCTTCAGAGCTTCAAGATGTCAGGTAAGTTTTTAAAGTTAAATATCTAGGTACAGGATTTGCTCTTACGTCTATTCAAGTTTAAAGCCATTGTCTTTCTTATAGTGATGCACACATAATATAAAAAAAATCAAGAATTCATGCAGGCTCAAAAAATTAAAGCAATAATTATTGACTGACGAAATCTTCATTTTGACTGAAATAAACAGAAGTTAAAAGGTGTTTTTTGTTTTTGTTTTTTGTTTTTTTTTTTTTTTGGTTTTTAAACCTGCAAGACTTATACTCTTATAGATTGCAAACCCGGGTCCTTCAATATGAAATGTTCTTTCTCACATATTATCAAGAACCTGTGTTTTCTGCCAGGCCCAACTCTTCAAGTAGAACTTAATAACTCTTACTTATTTGAACACAATGCATATCTCAACATCTCTGGAAGTGTTATGTCTTTCCCTTCTGTATCGTTCTTAATAACTTTTAAATTTTTTGTCTTTTTTCTCCCTCCTTTTTGATCTCCTGCCTAGTCAAACCCAATATCTAAGTTTTTATCTTGCTATTGACAATCTAAGCTTAATAATCATTTTCTATGGATGTAGCCTATTGAGTACATTTATATGCGAATGGCATACAGACTCTAATATTCCAGCCAAAACTCTCTATGGAACTTGTAGATTGTCTTCTTTGAGTCAAAATTACTGTGGTTGAGAATCAATAGTCTCTGTCAATATCCATCCACATCTACACTTGTATTCAAATTTATATTCACAGAATGCATCTTAGCTTGATGAGCACTAGGATGTGTTAACCTTGTTCTTCTCTCATTCCGTATCTGGCATGCACTTGCTACACCTGCAATAAATAAGTAAGGAGGGAAGGAAAGGATTTCTGTGGAGAAGTGACTTTATGCCAAATCCTTCTGTGAGTTCTTCTGCATTAACTACTGAGGCAGTAAGAAGTTTCTCTGTTGAAGATTGAACACAGCATTAATTTATGGCTATAAATGTTAGTATTGCCAGGGCAGTGTGACAGCATGCAGCAAAAAATGCTCTCATGAGCTCCTCCTTATGCATTCTTTCATCTTTTTCCAAATCCCTTCCAAGAGTCCACTTTTCATGACGGCCACGGAAAAGATACTTGTGCTGATAGTTGCTGCCTCCCAGAGTATGGCTCCAGCTGTAGAGAAAGAGAGATATAAGTGGCATCTAGACCTGGCTGATAAAAGCCACCGAGTCCTTTCTATCTGGGTGACTGATATACAAACAACTTGGGAACATGTTTACATTATTGAATGATTAAGCAGTAGAGAAATGTATTCCTGTAGAAGCAATGTAAGCTCATAACTGCAATGCTTTCTGTAAAGAGGAAAACAGAGAAATGGGGGTACTATCTTGAAGCAGATCCTAAAGCCCATCTTACTCTTCACAAAACTTCAAACATCACATGGATTAAAGTAAGTTACCTGCTTGCAAAGTGGATGGTGTTGTGTGGCAGTGAAATTTCAACTGTCTATTCTTTTGCTTTACAGCTGAGAGTTACATGATTATAAGTATAATGATGAAAAATGATAATTAAAAACATCTAAGTGCTGTGAACAAGAAACTCAGAGTGGCCTTCTGGGAACAATTCTAACAAATAGATCAGTGGTGTGTGTGTCAAACAACTTCTAAAGTGATGTAGACCACATGCACACACACATACACACACACAGAGGAGAGAGAGAGAGAGAGAGAATTTTAGAATATACTCCTTTCATTTTATTTAACACATCAATTCTCCTCGAACTTCAAAGGGAAAAACTACTAAAACCACACCTTGATTGTATGCAAACTTGGCAACAACTTCTCTGCTAACACTGTGTCATACAAGGACATGAATCTTTGGTAGGTGGAATTTGGGTGGGGTGTTTTCCAAGGCTCATTATATATCCTTTTGTTGCAAGTGAAGTATCATGGTTTCAAATGCATTTTCTTTCTTCTGCAAAGAGTTGTAATATCTAATAAATAGGCTAGTTAATAAAAAGTCCTAGAATACTGACTGGTACATAGTAAATATGGTAATAAATATCTGTTATTTTGTTAGCTCTCCTAAGAAATAGCCTTTATCTTCAGCACAGTAATTTTATACTCATTGAGAGACTCTAGTCAAGATCTCTTCTAGGCTGATTTTCAATTTGGCCCATTTTGTATCTCTGTTGTTTATTTAATGCTTGCTATAGCTGAGGAGTTTATTTCTCAGGAAGGCCTATGTCTGTTTTGCCTTCTTTGATCTATTTTGAAAGCCCCTAAACTAAGTGTTCAGTGGAAAGATGTTATTAAGGAATACTCTACTTTTTATTTAGTAATCATTGCCTCTAAATGGACAAGACTGATAAATTCTAAGATGGTTTCCATGGTAATTAAGCAATCCTAGCAAAGTTTAACAATAGCTTCCCAAACCTTTGTTTCTTATGACTGCTATGAAATTGTTAGATGTTCAGTGGCTTAAAGAAAAATTTATTGCCTCAAACTTCTAGAAGCTGCAAATCTGAAATCAAAATGTCAGCAGAGTTTATTTCTTCTGCAGGTTCCCAGGGAGATAAGGATGTTTGACTCTCTCTTAGCTGCTGCTAGCTCATGGCAACATTTGGTGCTTTTTTGATTTGTAGTACCATCATTCCAGGATCTGTCTTTGTCTCTCCATGTCATTTTTTTGACTGCATGTCTGTGTGCATTTTTTTGTTCTGGTAAAGACAGTAGGCACTAGCTTGAGCCTCACTGTCTCCCAGTGTGGCCTCTTCTTAACTTGATTGCATCTAAAGAAATTTAAAATTTAAATAGCATCATATTTATAGATGGTAGGGATTAAGACTTCATCATATCTCTTGGACATACATCATTCAATCCACAAGATTAGCTATGCTAACTTTAAAAAAATATAATAATGTAATAATAGCAAGAACTTATATATACTTTGTCCACCAGGCATTGAATTAGATATTTTATATAAACTGACTTAGTAAACAATTTCTTTGAAGCAAACTGTTTCCATCATCATCACCACCATTGTCATCCCACCATGGTCACTGGTTTAGCCATTTCCTTCAGGTGGAGAGCTTGGTTGGTGGAGCTGGGCTTCAAAGTCAATTTAAGTCCATAGCCAGACATCTCATCCAACCCAGAATTTTCTCCCAGAGTCAGTGACAACTTAAACCCCTATTCCAGGTGCAGGCTAAACTGCACTTGTATTCCTTCTTGTTCCTGTGTGAAGCTTGGATGTGCTTGCGTGAGGGTCTATGCAGAATCAGTGCTGGTGTTCTTCAATGTAGCCAGCTGCACCTAAAGAAGAGTAAGCTGAAGTTTCCGTTAGCGCTGAGCTCTTTCTCAGGGCATAGTTTCAGTGCCAGCTTCTTCCTTCAGAATCCCTGGCTGATATGCTGTATGTTTGCAGAACAGCAAGAGACCTCTTTGCCCTGCCAATTTGGCTTTAATGTTTTCACAGTATTTTGCAGTGAATTTGTGTTATTATTCTGGTAAACCAGAAATGACTGTTGGGCAGGGGATGCAAACTGCATTTTTTTTGTTCTTAATTTGATGGTTTACAAATTATAACAATTACCTGCTACAGCAAGTAAAAGTAGAAAGACTCTTAAAAGCATAGTTAATGATCCTTTCCGTGGGGCTGGTTCATATGCATAATCCCAAGGTTGTCATTGTTAGTAACTTCAGTGCACCCTCTGCCTTCTCTTCCTTCTTCCACACTTAAGTGAGCATCAAACAATAGAGATGCTTAGATTTCTGAATAACCAAAGAGACACATATTATGCATGTAAGTTGATAATTTCTATTTTACATTTGTTAACATATTACAAATATATAATACATTTAGAATGTTGTCATGATAATCTTTAGGCTTTTCTCTAGTGTATTTATTCCCTTGCCATAATTCAGTTAAAGGACTAAGAAGTCTCCAGGTGGAAGTCTCACCAATGCTCACTTTATATTCGCTTATGCAGCATAGTCCTTGTTATTACTCTGTTTCATGGGCTGCTGAAAATTAACATTGTCTAACATGAGAAGCTACATGTTTTCCACCTCTCCCATCCTCTAGCTCTACAGGCATGTGCCTTAAACTCACTTTGTGAAAATACCATCGTTCTTTCAGCTCAGCATCCAAAATCCTGTAGCTCCTAAGAAGCTGCTTCCTCTCCTGCACCCCCTGACATCCTTGCACAAATCCCTTCTGTTCTCCTTAGCGCACATTGAGGATTCAGCTCCTCAGACCTCTTCCACTACCTTCACAGTGAGGTATTCCCATCTCTCATCTGTCACACAGCTGGCTCACTGACTTCCGTGTCCCTATCCTACCACAAGTCCCATAAGGCTTTATCTAAAGTTCATCTTTGCAGTGAACGCCTTTTCAGACTCCTTGACTGAAGTCACAAAACTCTCTACCTGTGGCATTTTGTGCAGTTAATACTTGTGTTTCTCTATAGTTCTTATCAAAGTAATAACAATAGTTATCATTCTGATTATACAGAATAATTGTTTTAAATGTATACTGGTGGCATTTTTATTACTCTGTCTACCTCACTGTGGCATATTTTTGTTAATTTTGAATTATTTATTATTTTTATTGCCGTATACTCAGAAAAAAAATGACTAGATCGCTTGCCTTAGTTTCAATACCTACTTCTGTAATTAAAA
Organism: Neodon shergylaensis; assembly: GCA_025134845.1. Classification (NCBI taxonomy): domain Eukaryota; kingdom Metazoa; phylum Chordata; class Mammalia; order Rodentia; family Cricetidae; genus Neodon; species Neodon shergylaensis. The sequence goes on along the minus strand of JABTXL010006079.1, from coordinate 3,671,251 downwards.
AAAAAACATAAAAAAGCAACTCAGGGGAGAAAGATGCTTATTTGGCTTGGCCTGTAATTCCAAGTGACAGTCCACTACTGTGGGGAAGTTAAGGCAGCAGGAACCTGAAGCAGCCGGTCACTTTACATCCACTGTCAAGAGAAGAGAACGGCGAATTGACGCATGCACACTAGTGCTTAGCTTGTTCTCCCCACTTTGATGATGCCCAGGATTCCCTACACAGGGAATGGTTTCTTCCACAAGTCTGATGGGTCTTCTCACATCACTTAATGTAATGAAGATAATTGCCAACAGTTGGAGACCCGTCTCCTATTTGATTTTGTGCTGGCTGGTTTTGTATCAATTTGACACCAGCTGGAGTCATCTGAGAGGAGGGATCATCAATTGAGAAGATGCCTCTGTAAGATAGGGCTATAGGGCACTTTAAAATAGTGATTGACATGAGAGGGACCAGCCTACTTGTGGGTGGTGCCACCTTTGAGCTCATAGTGTTGGGGTCTACAAGAAAACAGGCTGAGGAAGCCATGAGAGCAACCCAGTAAGGCACCTCTGTTTCATGGCATGAGAATGGGAGACCAAGAAGGTTTGAAGGAATTGTCTGGAACGATTGTGAAGATGGAATTCTCAAGGTCAACAGTCAGTGGGTGTGTTGTGTTTTTTTTTTTTTTTAGTTTTTAGTTTTTATTTTTTTTTGTCAGCTGGATGCAAGCTGTTAAGAGGAAACCTCCTTTGAGAAACTAACCCTATAAGATTTGTCCACAGGCATGTCTTTTGAGTATTTTCTTAATTCATTAGTGATGTGAGATGGCCCAGCCCATTGTATTTCTATTCCTGGGCAGGTAGTCCTTCACTGTGTGAAAAACAAACAAACAAACAACAACAAAAGCAAAAATCAAAAAACTGAGAGGCATGTAAAACAAGTGAGTAAGTAACACTCCTCCATGGTCTCTGTTGTTGCCTCTCCGTTCCTGCCCTGTTAGAGTTTCTGCCTTGGCTTCCCTCAGTGATGGACGGAGACATAGAAGTATAAACTGAGATAAATCATTTTCCTGCTTAACTCACTTTTAATCATAGTGTCTGTCACAATAGAAAGCTAAGTATGATGATGGCCTGAAATCCAGGATGGTGCAGTCCCACCAAACTCAAGATCAAGAAGATCTGGTGTATCAGTTTGAGACAACAAGCAAGATTCATGACTCAGGAAGTCAGGCAGAATGGATCCCTTTTTCTCATGCAGGGAAATTCTCGGACATGATTTTTTACTCAGGTCTTCAAATGCCTATTCATATTAGAAGGGGAATCTGCTTTACTCATTGTACTTAGGCAAATGTCATTTTCATCAGAAAGTGCTGTGACATATACTCCTAAAAAGACATTGGACTAAATGTCAACCACTGTGGCTCAGCTAGGTTGACACATACAATGATATCAACATTATTTCTATTGCTTATGGGTAGTTATATCAATTTGCTTATTGTTTCTTTTTCCGTTGTGTGGTAACTATGGCCTTCCTGACGCTAGAGCTATACATATATGTGGTTCTTTGATTATCTTGGATTTTTGTTTACTCTAAGTTTTCCCTATTTAGTTCATTTGTATTCACTTCAAAATATCCTATTCCTTTTCCATTTGTTTTGAAACACCACCTGCTCTGTAGTTTCTAAAAAATAAGTGCTGGTGCTGATTTTGAGGTTCATCCATTCTCTCTCAGTGCTTCTGGTTTGCAGTCTTTTTCAGTTATTGGTGGCTGCTGAGTAGTTTAAAGTGAACTTCTTCACTTGCCCATCCTGTGTAGCGGTGGGGCAGCTATTCTGGTTGAGATCCATTTGCTTGTTTTGCCCATTCACTGGGGTCAGCTGGTGTGTTGAGTGTGAGCTGTCTTGGATGGTGACACCTTTCTGACAAGGGATAAATGTGTTTACACATTGCTTTTGTAACACTTGTGGTGTATTCACGAAGGCTGGTGTTTCCCTAGGAGTCAGGATGTCATTGATTAGGTGACACAGAGCAGGGAGAGGGGCAAGAGAACCCATTACACTATCCACTGAAGAGCTTTGAGTTTGACAATGCCCAGGCCTGTTCTTTGCTATTTAAAAAGTGAGCAGTTCCATGCTATTTTAGGTGTTTTATTTCATGTCCATTAGTGAGACTCCAGAAAACAGGGGGGTGGGGTGGGGAATGATGCTCTGGGTCCTGTTTATCTGTGTCTGGAAGGCCCATCTGCTCTTTTTCGCTGATTCAACCCTTGAGTTAATTATGCCCACTGTACCTGCAGCATGCCAATTACTGCACTAGGCACTAAAAATGGAACACTGGGCCATTTCTACCCGTCTCGGCTCTGTGGGTGTTTTCAAGCCCAAAGTATCTTGTCTTACAAGCTCTGCTCTCTCTGTGCTCTCTTTGTCCCTGTTTCCTATAGCTGGGGTCACCTTTCGGCTGTCAAGGCTGCCTGAAGCCTTAGTGCACATGTCCTTTATACGGGAAAGTGTGCATAGACACATGCATGTGCTCTCTCTCTCTCTCTCTCTCTCTCTCTCTCTCTCTCTCTCTCACACACACACACACACACACAGAGAGAGAGAGAGAGAGAGAGAGAGAGAGAGAGAGGGAGAGTCAGAGAGACAAAGTAAGAGAGACAGAGAGACAGAGTCAGAGACAGAAAGAGAGAACCTGAGAGGTCCTACTTCTCTATCCAGACACAGACTTCACAATCCTAAGCAATACTTAGTCAGCAACAGAGAAGTTTCCTTGTGCAGCAGATGGGAACAAATACCCACAGACAGACATTATGCAGAGTGAGACCTTGGAATGCACAGTTCCAAATGGGACATCTCTATCAAATCCCTCCCCTCAGAGCTCAAAGAATCTGGGAGTCAGAGGGGATGGAGGGCACCAGAGAGCATGACTCTCGAAATCAACACGAGCAAAGCTGTGGATCAGCAAACACAGAACTGACATGGAGCTGTAGCAAGTTCTCTGTGTATATATTATAGCTCTAGTTAGGATTTTTGTTTCTATGCCATTCCTGAATATGTGAACAAATGAATCTCTTATTCTTGTGCCTTCCTTCTGTTCCTTCTTGGCTTTTTCCTTCTGTTGGTTTGCCTTGTCCAACTTCCATGTAATAGCTTTTTGTTTTATCTTACTATATTTTATTTTGTTATAGTATATTATTATCTCTTAGAGGCCTGTTCTTTTCTAATGAGAGCCAGAAAGGAAGTGGATCTGGATAGGAGGGGAGGTGGGCAGGAACTGAGAAGAACAGAGGGAGAGGAAACTGTAATCAAGAGGAAGCTGTAATCAAGACATATTTTAAGAGAAAATAATCTCATTTTTTCAAAAAGAAAAAAAAATAAAAACAAATCAAACAAACTCAATTCACTAAACAAGAGGGGACCCTGAAGAATCCTATAGTGCCCCGAAGGAGAGAGAGGCTTCTCTAAACCACATGTACTGCGAAGTCCTCACTATTTCTCTGGATATGGGACCAACTAGAAGATGTACCTCTTGTTTCTGAAAAAGTTTCCACAGAAGTTTACCTGAGGGAAGACATCTGGACCAGATGTAAATGGTATAATTCTAGGGCCTGGAGTCTTAGGAAGAAATCAAACTAAGCAACAGAATTCATCTCCTTCTGCTTCCTGACTGTAGATGAAATAGGAGCACGTATCTCATGCTCCTGCCATGGCTTTCCACCATGATGGACTGCACCCACCAACCCAGAAAGAAAATAACCTTTCTGTTTGTAAACTTCTTTCATAAGTTCCTTTATTACAGCAACTGGAAACAGTGTAGCATCTACCATGATTAAGGATATTATATCAGTAAGGAGAAGTCATCTTGGAATCTGAGCTCACACTTAGAATATTACCATAACTTCTTCACTTGGCTCCATCATGGTCTTGGGGGTTTGCATACCTCTCTGATGATTTGTAAAGTACTCTGCTAATTCCTGGATTGACTCTGTCTTCTGCCTCTGGTCCTAAGTGTGGCTCAGGCACTGGACCATGGCACTCTGACTGCAGCTCTGGAACCAAACCCGATTGGGAAGTAGTCATGCTCCTGACAATGAGCTTTCTGGTTAGGTCCTCCATATAAGAGCACTGCTCTATTTTCTTTGTCTTTTGTTTTTGTTCTTGTTTTTATTAAGCCCTACATTTTTCTCTGCTCTCCTCCCTTCCACTGGAGGCCACTTCTACACTCTCCTGTGACCCTCATGCTCTCAATTTACTCAGAAGATCTTGCCTTTTTCACTTTCTGATATAACTCCATGTATGTCTCTCTTAGGGTCCTCATTGTTGTCTAGGTTCTCTGGGATGGTAGACTATAAACTGAATTTTCTTTGCTTTGTCTAAAAGCCACTTATGAGTGAGTACATGTTATATCTGTCCTTCTGGGTTACCTCACTCAATATAGTTTTTCTATATCAATCCATTTGCCTGCAAATTTCAAGATGCCATTATTTTATTATTATTATTATTTTTTTACCAATGTGCAGTACTCCATTGTGTAAATGTACCACATTTTCTTTATCCGTTCTTCAGTTGAGGGCCATCTAGGTTTTTTTCCAGGTTCTTGCTATTATGAATAATGCTGCTATGAACATAACTCAGCACATATCCTTATGGTATGATTGAGCATCTTTTGGGTATATGCCCAACAGTGTGTTACAGTATTAATGGTAACACTCCCACCAGCAATGGAGGAGCATCCCTAGAAAAAAAAGAAGCGAATTCACCCAGGAAGAGTAGATGCCAGTAAGCAATCAAATGAGAGCTGAAACCAACAAAATAGAAACAAAGAAAACAATACAAAGAATCAATTAGACAAAGAGTTGGTTCCTCCTGAAAATCAACAAAATAGACAAACATTTATTCATACTAACCAAAAGGCAGAAAGAGAATATCTAAATAAACAAAATCAAAAATGAAAAGGGGGACATAGCAACAGACACAGAGGAAGTCCATAGAATCATTATGTCATACTTCAAAAACGTGTAATCCCCAAAATTGGAAAACTTAAAGAAAATGGAAATTTTCTGAATAAATATCACTTGCCAAAATTAAATCAAGACCAGATAAACAAATTAAATAGACTTATAACTGCTAAGGAAATAAAAATAGTTAACAAAAATCACCCAACCAAAAAACTAATACTAATACTACTCAAGTTGTTCTACACAATAGAAACAGAAGGAACATTGCCAAACTCTTTTTTTATGAGGCTACAGTTACCCTGATACCAAAACCACACAAAGGCACTATTAAGAAAGAGATGAGAAGCCAAGGACAATGGCCCTGGGTTTTGATCCTACTTCAAGTTCTGGCTTTGTGGGAGCCTAGCCAGTTTGGATGTTCACCTTCCTAGACATGGACGGAGGGGGGAGCACCTTGGACTTTCCACAGGGCAGGGAACCCTGACTGCTCCTTGGACTGGAGAGGGAGGGGGAGAGGAGTGGGGGGAGGGGGAGAAGGGTGGAAGGAGGGGGAGGGAAATGGGAGGCGGGGAGGAGGGGGAAATGTTTTTTTTTCTCTCAATAAAAAATTAATAAAAAAAAGAGAAAGAGAATTATAGACCAGTCTCATTCATGAACATTGATGCAAAAATACTCAATAAAATACTGGCAAATTGAATCCAAGAACACATAAGAAAAATCATCCACAATGACCAAGTAAGCCTCATCCCAGAGATGCAGGAATGGTTCAACATACAAAAACCTTTAGATGTAATTCACCATATAAACAAACTAAAATTTAAAAAAAAAAAAACAGTATCATCCCAATAGATGCTGAAAAAGCCTTTCACAAAATTCAACACCCCTTCATGATAAAAGTCGTGGAGAACACAAGTATACAAAAAACATAACTATTTTCTTTTCCATGGAATGTAAAAATGTATTTGAGGCTAGGGAAATGACCCACGACCACTCTGATTCAGAAAGCATTTAAATAGAATATATTTTTGTTTGCTAAAGTATACCATTACTATTAGATTGGCATTAAATGTGTTTTCCAGATACCCACATTTTTTATATCTGGTGTTTACACCACTGTTAACAGTTAAATGCATGGTGTTACAGATAGGTAAAGGCCCAAAGAAGAGCTTTGTTCAGATTTTGGGACTCCTCTCGGCTTCTGAGTCATACTTCCATTAATCTAAGCTTGGTTTTCATTCTCAGAACTTACATCCTGCTCTTCTCCAAGGATTCCTGAGGTTTCCAATTCCAGAGACTTTCTAGAGCCTGGTCTGATTGAAGACCTGAAGTCTGTGCCTCTCACCACTCTTTTACTCTTTTATATTTCCCTCCTCTGATGTTGTCCTTTTCATGGGTTGAATTATTAAGGGATTTGGGAGAAGGGGGAGTCTGTCCAATCACATCTAGAGTTAAACCCCTCAGCTTGGGGTCTAGCAATTATAAAGAGTTAATTTTTCAGATAAAGCCAGGGCATTGCTATTGCTATTGCTATTGCTATTGCTATTGAAAGGGTCTTGGGATGTGTAAATAATGTCTTAACTTTAGGGGCTGCCATCCCACCCATGTGCACAATTGCCTTTATTTTTGTGACAAAGACTTTATTATGGTGATTTGTAAGGTGCATCCTAGGAGAATATATACTTACAGTGTTTTTTTTGAAGGAAGTAAATATGCAGAGTATATTCCCAGGGAGGGATAACTTCCCATTCTTAAGACAAGTTTAATATTCTTCCCGTGAATGTATTTCCCTTATAACCACATGCTACTCCCCTTGTGCCTCTAACTTTTGGAGCTTTCCATGAACTAAGGCACATTTAATTTCAGTATCCCTAAAGGCCACTGCTTCTGTATGTAAGTAAGGGACCCAACAATCCACAAATCAAGTGAGGGCCAGTAGTCACTCTGCATGACTTTAATTTGTCCTCTCTATTATATGAATGGCATCTAGGACAGTTTCAAGACTATAAGCTGTTCTACCTTGGGTAGTGCAAGAAGGGTCACTGATAGTCCCTGCTACTCACAGATGTGTGAACTTTTGTTCATACTTTAAAACCTCACAAAAGATACCAAGCACAGTATTTAGCTTTTTGTCACTTTCCCTCTGAGGATTCCAGCTTGTCATATGTCTTGCCACACATTTGCTTTCAAGTAGGCCAACGTCCTCCAACATAGAGGAATGCAATCAAAATGAGCCACATGACTTAAGTGAGACTAATGGAGTGCAGAAACCAGTACATTCATATGCTCATTCCATTCATTGAGACATGCGTTTTACATACCACATGCTAATTATGTCTATGCCTAGAAATTCATGAAAGAACAATAGAATTGGCAAAACTGTACCAATACATAGAAAGATAAGAACACAAAATATACAGGTCACCATCATTACATAATTGAATATCAAATACTTAATTTTGAGCCATAGGCAATAGAAAAATCTGATGTGGGATTCCCCTCTGTATGCTGTAAATATTCTTTGTTACCATTGGTTAATAAAGAAGCTGTTTTGGCCTATGGCAGGTCAGAGTATAGCAAAGTGGGAATTCCAAGCAGAGATAGAGGAGGAAAGATGGCAAGAGTTAGGGAGACGCCAATGGAGAAAAACACCAGAACCTTACCAATAGGCTACAGCCTCACGAAGATACATAGATTAATAGAAATGGGTTAATTTAAGATTTAAGAGCTAGCTATGAATATACCTGAGCCATTGGCCAAACAGTGTTGTAATTAATATAATTTTTGTGTAATTATTTGGATCTGGGTGACTGGAAAACTGAAGTGCAGTCTCTGCTCACAAAAATCTATAAAGATTTCTTGTCCATATTTTTTTAAAACTGAAATTTAAGTCGTCAAGTTAGATATTTCCTAAAGATTATTTTTCTACTAAAATTAGTTCTTTTTATTTTTAATAAAAGACCTTCAATTATATAATGGGGGTGAAATTCCCAGTAGCAATTCCATAAACATGTTTGAATAGTTTAATTTGTTTGTTTTCCCAACAATCTTTTGCAAAGCTGTCATTTTTTGTGAAATGTAGTGATGCTGTTTCCATGGAGGAGAAACACCTCACTAGATTCATTTTGTGGATCTAATTCTCAGCAGCTAGAAGTGAAGCCAGCACTCTCCACTGTGATCACATACACTCACCAGGAGACCTTGTTAAAGGGAGGCCTCTGATCCAGCAGGTCAGGGTGGGCTGGATTCCTTCCACAGGTGGGGGTGCTGCTATTGGTAGAGGGAAAAAAGAGAGAAGGGGAGAGAGAGTATTTTCAATGTATTGTAGACATCAGTCACTTACTAGATATGCAATTTGACTTAGCTCGTTAATATCTCATTCAGATCCTGTGAGGTGAGAGTTAATGTCAGCATTTTAGAAATAAAAAATGACACTCATCACTGAGTACCAACCAAGGATTTATCCCTGGACTGTACTTTAAAAGATAGCTCAAAGAAGAGTTGGGTGCATCAGGTGGTTTAGTGGCCATCTCCACTTTCTAGATGACAGGATGGAGCCTGGGAGATATTCACATGCTCCAGTCCATCAGGTGTCTGGAGATGCAGTCTCATTCACTCTGCCAGGGGCTCTCTAAATGAGGTCACATTAGGAAGCAGTAAGGCCAGGAATTCACTTGGACCTCCTGGTGTACTGTGCCAGGCTGCTATGCCGGACTATTTTATTTGCCAAATTTGGTCAATTGCTCATCTTGTTTTCCATTAGTTTCACTATTATTATTCCATCTTTTAATTAATTTGCTTTGGGGAGTACTAATGAAAAGGTATGCAAACTATAATCTTTACCACATGTACAATATTGTAGAAGTTTGCAGAGAGTATACAAAGTTCAGTTCCCCAAACTACACATAGCCACATGTTAAGGACAAGGAAACTGTGGACCAAAAGACTGCCATTCATTTGTCTGAGATTCAGGCTTCTTATCCCAAATTCATGAATTCTCCTTTTAGGCTACTCTTCAAACTGATGAGGCAAAAGAAAAGGAGTCTTCCTTTGAGACTGTTTTGGTCCCCACCTTACTACAAGCAGCACGATGTGATTTATGTTCCTTCTATGAACCTTAACTTCTAATCTTAAAGTGAGGAATTAAAATAGGATGTCTATCACATACTTTCCCTGTCAGGTTAGTCTTATAGTTACTATAATTCAAAATAAAATTTCTAGTTTATTCACCTAGACAAAGTATTGTGTTATGGGTAAAGTTCTGCTCGACTAGATTTCTCGTAATGACTTTGAGATTATCCCTCTCCCTAATTGCAGACTCCAGGTTGGACATGTGATTCAGAGGAATGCTTCATATGCCCACTCAGCATAGAAAGAACATAGGCCTTGCTATAGACTAATTGTGTCTTTGTGAAATTCATAAGTTGAACACCTAACCTGTGATGGAATGGCATTTGGAGATATGCCATTTAGAGAAGTAATTAAGCTTAAATAAGGTCACAGAGACAAGGCTCTAATCAACCTAATAATTGATGTCTTCATAACAAGAGAGGAGAAACTAAAATCTCTCTCCCTGAACCTTGAAAGGTCATGTGAAGTCACAAGGAGAAGGTGGCTATATAATTGAGAGAAAGAGAGAGAGAGAGAGAGAGAGAGAGAGAGAGAGAGAGAGAGCTAGAGTCCTTGCCAGAAGCCAGTTGTGTTGGAACTTAACCTTAAGCCTGTAGTCTCCAGAATGGTGAGAAACTAAATGTTAATTACATAAGTCTCCTAGTCTATGGAGTTTTTTTTTTTTCCTGTAGCAGCCTGAGCAAAAGGATTCAGCTTGTTATCTATATTTACTGAGCATGGATATTAGCTTATTGCTGTAATATATGGAACCAGATCACAGTGTAAATAAAGACATATGATTGTATATATCTCAGTGACATTTCCTTAGCAGTTTGAAATCATTACTAACTACTCTAATAGTTTGCCTGAATGTCACTCACAGGTACACGTGACAAAGTTTTGGTAGCCAGGATAGTATTATTGGGAGGTAGTGGTACCTTTTATTTTTATTTATTTATTTTTTTTTGGTTTTTCGAGACAGGGTTTCTCTGTAGCTTTGGTGCCTGTCCCGGAACTAGCTCTTGTAGACCAGGCTGGTCTCGAACTCACAGAGATCCGCCTGCCTCTGCCTCCCGAGTGCTGGGATTAAAGGCGTGCGCCACCACCGCCCGGCCTTTATTTTTATTTGTCTTTTTTTTTTTTAGGTAGCATTTCACTGTATAGCTCTGGCTGTCCTGGAACTAATTATGTAGACCTGGCTATCCTGAACAAATAGAGATCCACCTGCCTCTGCTTCTCAAGTGCTGGGATTAGATGTGTGTGCCACTAATCCCAACCAGAAGGCACATTTTTAACGAGGTGAAGCCTAGTGAGAGGTCCTCAGGTCATTTGGAGTGTGCTCTTAATAGGAGTTATGAGAGTCATTTCCCGGTCTTCCTCTACCTCCTGACAAGGGGTGTGTCACTCTCTGGCATATTCATTCTGCCACTGCCACCGGTTCCTTTACCAGAGGTCCAAAGCAATGAGACCACCTGATCTTGAGTTAGAACCTCCATTGATATGAAGTAGATAAACATCTTCTCTTTATAAGCTAATTAAGTCAGATGTTTCCTTGCTGTGAGGGCAATCTTGATAATTCTATTGCGTATTACTCTTCTTCCATGGAGAACTGGCTGTTGAACAGTGAGCAGAATATTACCCAGCTGCCAAGTCTCACCCAACTCTGCATTTCTTCAGCGTAGCATTTACCTCAGTTGTTATATAACATTCATTTCAAGTGGAAAAATTCCTTTAGCTAAAGTATGTTTAGTATTGATTACAAGTTGTAACACAAAGTGTTCAAGGTATGCAGATATTTTTATGCAACAGTTTCATTGATGTTTTTCTTCTCCTAAACCAGGCTGCAAATTCCATGAGGACAAGATTATACTTGGCTTCTGTCTTCAGTTTCTACTTCAGAACCTAATGCATGGGAGAATAACTTCATAATGATAATGAATACATGAGATCACTTCACTGTTCTGGTGCAAACAGCTCTATATCTGCTCAATATGAACTTCTTCGTGACTGTCTGTCAGAATGAGAAGCATTAATTGAACATATTTCTAATGAAGAATGTTTGCCTGAGAGTTATATTAGATGCGAAACCATTAAGTCTGTGTTCATACATATTTTACCCATCCATGACTTCTAGTAAATTATCAATATGGGAATAGGTTTCCTGATCAACAGAGTAAACTTTAAAAATTATTTAGTGAGTAAGACTAAAATATATCCTGGGAGGTTTCATATTTTGGAAAGACTTAATTGGGTAGGCACTTGGTCATTTTCTGTCTTCCTCTTCCATTTGTGTAGCGATTGGCCTTTGATTTAGTTACTAGAGCTCTAAAGCGTGGCTTTAAGAAAATGCATTTTTCAATTATCGCTTCTGAAGGTGATACTAACAGCTAGCGGGACATATTTCTAGCCCTCGTTTTCCAGGTTGACTTATGAGTGGAATCAGTGCTGGAGCGGGACTTCATCGAGCCTTTTCAAGGATCTGAGGATAGTCACACAAAACCACAGCCTCCCAATGCCTTCTTTCATCTGTGACAGTCTCCAGCGCTTCCTGCCAGTGAGACAGATCTTGCATCTTTAATAAGAGCAACAGGGTGCTTAGCAGCCAGGTCTTCATAGGAGAGGCAGCTGGCTGGATTTAAAGGTCAGTCCAGGAAAATGAAATTGTTTTGTTTTTCAGTACTTTGTTTTGCAAGGTGGTGATTTGAAGCGCCTCAGATCTTACAGCACCAGGAATCCAGTGTGCAGGTTTTAATAATGCACGGCCACACATGACACTGTATTCTTAGTGTAAGTATATTGCTAACACGAGAGACTTTTGGGATTGTGGAAAGGACACTTGGTTAGAAGTCAGGAGACTGTGCCCTCTGTTATGTTCCTGCTATTAATAATAACAATAATAGAAGCAGTTTGGCTCCTTCAGTTCTTAGTTTGTGTCAGATACTGTGTAAAGTGATTTAAGGTGATGGTCAAGTTGAAATGCCAGTCACAAGGTAATGCGGATATGCAGACACAATATAATTCATTGATTGATTTTTATGTGTTAGATTTTGTCTTCTGATTACCTCTGCTTCATCCCGCATGTTGGTATTCAAAAATCAATAGAATATAATTCAAATTAAAAGCAGCAAACAGAATTGAGATGTTACTGAAGCTTGTGGTAATATAAACCCTGCTTTGGTTTCTGGTTGATCAGATCCCAGTCAGGGCTTTCTCTGCCTTACACAGTTTCACACTGGCACACAATGATTATAAACCAAAAGCTCCTTGAAATATCTTCACCCAGATTGTTGGCCTGTTGGTTCACTTCTACCTCTGTCCCTAAGTCCTTGTCAATTGTCTTTCTGGGTCTTTGCACAAACATTGTGTTTTTCTTTGAGATTCACAGCCCTTGTGGAACATGGAAGGTTAAGGCAACTGTAGCAGATAGCCGTCTATGTGATTCTTCTGGTAAACCGAGGCAGCTGGGCATATGGTGTGTCTTTCTGTCTAGTTTTGATGAACAATATTTTATTTAGCTTTTACAGGGATCCTATAAAATAAGCCTAACTCATTAGCTTGCCGTATTTCATCTTATTTTCCATGTACTAGAAAGCTCATTTGTTCATCCACTCATGTGTTCTTTATTTCATTCAACAACTCTGGCAGGACAGTCATGAGTCCATGTCCTTATTCCCAAACATGCAGTCAAGAATCTTATATCTCACAACAATGACCCTGTCTCATGTCCTTCACGATGCCTGTCTCTGTGACTTCAGGCAATAGTTATCTTTTTTTCTCCCTGACACTTCTTCATACTTGGTCTCTGGAGCACAGACTTTTGACTCCTGATGTTCCATTCTATACTTTATTACAATCATAAAATTTTTATTGCTTGATTAGATCTTGGTGATAATATAGTCTTAGAGGCAAGAAAGCCTCCAAGGAAAAATATTAAATTTTAGATGACTTTAGAAATATTTCTAAAGAAATTTTTAGTTATTTATGAAAGAAAGGGAAAGATGGTATTCTGTAAAAAACCTTTCCTTTTAAAAATTTCCCATTATTTTGTTTAACTATAAAAAGCTACATATATCAATGACATATGACAATATTATAAACAAACATAGCAATTCATGATGTAATTTAAGTTTTTAGATGAATTATGTATCTTTTGATTTTGAAAGCATGCATGCATTTTTCTCCTACTGTATATATTTTAACTTTTCTTTTATTGGCATTCATCTTTTCCTATCTTCTTATTTCACAAATGGGAAGAGAATAGTCTACCCTATGGAGTGAGTGATTACAAACTTTTATTGTAATGCACATGAAGTTCCAAGAGCAATTCTTGGAATATAAAGCCCACTTCTTTATTTATCCTGCATTAACTAATAATATAATTCTATATGGGCTTTGTATTCATCAAAACTTTTTTTTCTGGCACTATGGACTTATAGATGAAATAGTTCAGAGCCCTCTGCTCATAAAATTCTCTTGATCATAAGAAATCAATCAGCAGATGCTTCTCAATTTCTTTTAGTATCATATGGTTGAATAGTACATAATAGTTTCTGCTAACACTAGAACATAACATTAGGGAAGCTACTCAGAGTTATACAGAAAAATTGTCATGTGGAAAGAGCTTTAGGAGGACTTGAAATCATCCCCTACCAACTCTCCCACTGCTACTCCAAATTACCAAAAGCCCCCCCGCCTTTTTTTAGATTCCGGATTCTGACCCTTCATTCTTAAAAGTTCAACTGACTGATTTAAACCAGACCTATGCAAACCCAACGTTTATATTTCTAATTACAAAGCTGCTCTTTTTAATATTCATGGGCTCATTTTTAGATTCCTTTATTTTACAGTTATCTCTCTTTAGGACATTTGGACTACAATGCAGATACAAGTCAATCTTCATAGAGAATGTAGTTTAATTAAGGGGATCAGTTCTTTCCAGTCCGTCTTCTTAATTAAAATGTGTGGTGTAAGGAGAAATATAATGAGTGCACAATGTGAAGAATGCTCTAGAATAAGAATGGTGAAATACAGAGTGGGTAGAGTTCCTATTGGTAGGGGGATGGGGAAGGAGTTGACGGGAAAGTGACATTCAGTTGTGGATTTTGAAGGATACAGTTTTGATAACTTGGGGAAGGAAAGTCTGGCAAAATCAATCAAATCCAGCTTCCGGTAGTGCCTACTAGTTTAGTTTGGACAAAAAATATTATACATCACAAGAAACGACGGCTTTCAAACTGAAATTCTAAGCTGAAGTCTGGGGGTAGAGAACCTGGAATATCAGAAGATGTAAGAACTTGCACTTCACTGAGTTTGTAATATTTAAATACTAAACTTCTTTTAATAGAGAGCTAACATTAACCTCCTTGTGAATGTATGTACATGTTCGTTCGGTATGTGCATAATAAATATCTGTTTGTGCACACGTGTGTGTATGTGTGTGTAGACTAGACCTTCGGTGACTTCTTCAATTCCTCTCCACTCTGTCCTTGAGACAGAGACTTTCACTGAACTTGGAGTTCATCCATTTGTTTAGGCAGACTAGCCAATGAGCTGCAGGGATCTGCCTGTGTTGGCTTCCTCAGAAACAGTTACTCATTCAAGACACCCTGCACGACCTGTCTACAGATGCTGGGGAAACGAACTCAGGACCTTGTGCTTGTATAGCAAGTATTTCTCTGACTGAGTCATCTCCCCAGCTGCTATGAACCTTCTTTTGGAAAGAAAATGGACATGTTAATTAAAAATGGAGAACCTTAAACTGAGATTCTATATGCAGAGATAAAGTTCTGAGGCCAGAGTGTTTTGTGGGATGCTGCCATGAGCAAGTCAGATCATTTAAAGGCCCTGAATGAGATAGATCAATAATTTAATGTTCTTTATTATGTTATGAAGGACAAATACTCAAAAAAGCTAAAAGTAAATGTAGTTTTGGATTATAATCCCCCGAACATGGCAGAGTTAAGGCTTGATCTAGGTGACTTGCACTATGTCATTGGCACTTCTTTCATATCTGGGCTCTTTTATATTGCCCTCTTGAAACTTGGTGCACTAAAGGTGGGTTTGCATCCTCTCACCACCGGGATTAGAAAAAAAGAGATCAGTTGTTTGCCAGACTCTGCTGCAGGCCAGAGGCTCAAACTCAATTGTGAATCCATGATTGAATCAATGACCATGGTCACAGGCATGGACTTAAAACAATGGTTGGTTTGGGCCATTTAAGTATCATTTTCTGAAAGTAGGCTTATTCTAGACTATTCTAAATACCCTAGTCATCAAAACTTTAAGGGTATATTTCTAAAAGTCATGGAGAGAACACACACAGGTACATGTGAAGGACGCATTCTGCTTCATTTATCAAAGTGACCCAATTCTTTCCTATTTTCTAGGACCCTTGTGTAGTCAGTTGCTTTGCTCTTTCCTCTTTAGGTTTTTTTGGGGGCCTGTCACCCAGCTCCCAAATAAATCATACAAAGTCTTATTATTTCTTATCAACACCCGGCATTTGCTTGGCTTGTTTCTCACCAGCTTTTCTATCTTAGATTATCCCATCTACCGTTTGTCTCTGGCCTTTTTCCTTTTCTTGCTTCTGTATAACTTACTTTCACACTTACTCCGTGATTGGCTGAGTGGTTGTGTGATTGCGTGGTTATGTGACTGTGTGGCTGTGTGGCTGGCCCCTAGAACAGCCTTTTCTTGTTCCTCCTCCACCCAATTATACTCTCTGCCTGCCTGCCTTACCTATCCTTGTTCCTCCCTTTCTATGGGCCAGTCAGCTCTTTATTAGGCTCATCAGGTGTCTTAGACAGGCAAAGAATCACAGCTTCATAGAGTTAAACAAATGCAGCATAAACAAAAGCAATACACCTTGAAATAATATTCTCCAACACCATTGACAGGCAGAAATTAGCTTTTTCTTTTTCTTTTTGGAAACTTATAGGATTCAAACTGAAAGGAATAGCCCAAACCCAATTTTTACTCACCAAAAGAACCGTATACTGATATCCTGAAAACCATGGTGATTTGAGATGTTATAGATAGAGTTTATTGTGATTTCATTGGTGATCCAAAACTCTGTGACCATTTGAGAAATATATTCATTATTATGCTTTACCGTGCCTGATTTGCTTAGCTACTCTAAGGAAGAATTTTTGGCTTGGGTATTTTTTAAAATCAAGCCCAACAGTAATAATATTTGACACCATTTTGTTCTTGGTTTTGTTTTCCAACTAACTGGCATTTATCTGCATATTTATCCATGAAAGAAAACACACAGATTTTGCCCTGTTAACTTTTATGAAGATTCTCATCTCTGAGGATACTAAATTCCAAGCTGCTAGGTACGGAAGAATGGCTGCACGCTGGTACTCTGATACCCTTATAGTCAAACTTCCTGTTTTGACAAGGTGCTGCTCATGCAGAGAAGTAGGTAGCATCCAGAAACAGATTTGCTGTGAAGAAAACTTCCAGGCATAAAGGACAGCTTTAACTCAGTGGAGACAGAATCTGCAGCTTGGGGAACCACCCCATAAACTGACTATCCCCAGTTGTGTGTACAGATTTGACTTGTTAGAAAAATGTCTAAGATACTGTGAAATTACGTATGGAGTGAGGTGCTTTCAATTAGGTCTTAATGTTAGGTGCATCTTGGATGTAATAGGGAAACTAATATCTTGAATTAAAAAAGACTTTATTTAAAATTAAGACAATGTGTTTCTAATTCATAAGTTGTTAATGACAACCATGTGATCTTGGGTAATAATCTTATAAATCTTCGCTCTACTGAGTTATAAAATTAGGGCCAGATTGTGCAGGTCTGGTGATCTGTTTCTTCTTCTTTTTACCAACAATCCAGGGAAAAAAAAATCAAGGTAGGAAATAATGCGACAAATTAACCAGTCAAAAAAAATCTATTTTGTACTCACTACTGTGATATCACACACACACACACACACACACACACACACACACACACACACACACCAAAATAACAACTACAACAGAAAAAGAGAAAAATACCCCCACTTTATTTTGACTTGGTTGTCTAATTTCCCTTTAGGAACATTTAATTACATGTTCTTAGACCTAACTAGCTAAATTATATGGATGTCTGAATCTCTTTTCGAATATCTCAAGGTTTTTTTCCCCTTAGTGCAGCTGTAAAAACAGCACGGATCGGCCCTGTTTGGGACTGGAAGTGTCTTGGTGCCTGGACTGCTCTAGAAAGACACAGTTGAATCTCAGGCAGTCATAAGAGAGGACTATATAGATATATATCTCAATCCCAGGATCAATATTCTCATTTCCAGAACCCAGTGAAAAATGAAACCTTGGGCTTTTTCTTTAAAATCAAGGTGAATTTCAACCAGCGTGCAGCTCTGAACCAAACAGGAGTCCCTGTGTGCATAGGGTACGAAGGCAGAGATCATTCTCCCACCCAACAGCACCGCATATTTGCATGACTGGCAAATTTGAATCCAGTGCCTTCAGAGATGAGGATATTCATAAAACTTTAGAAGATAACATTTACAACTTTTCCTCATTGATAAAAATATGTTCATAGAGGTCAATATTTGAAACAAAGCCAAGAAGAGCAAAGTGATATCAGGCAGAATCATTTTTCCACAAAATAAAAACCTGTTCCCTCAGCTACGAAGAGGGCTGTCAGCACTGGTCTTCAGCTGTCTTCCCTCTCGCCAATTGCCTTAGCTTTGTAGAGTCCTACGCTCCTTGCCTCAGAGATTGCAGGACTGGAGAGTACAAAGGTCTCATGTGTAACAACTTTGATAGACACACTTAAGCTCTAGACTTTCTCCAGGTCCTCAAAGGATATCTAGTCTGGACAGTTTTCCTGCTTAATTAGTTCTAGAAAAGCTCTTGCGGCCCTTCCTCTTCATAGGTTTTGTTCCTGAAAGTTCTCCGTGTACACAAAACGGTCCCACACCTCATTTCTGAAAGTTTTTGTTTGTGATCATGTCTCTTTGAGTCATTGTGTTTTCCTTCATTTGCATATTTAATTAATACTTTCTTTTCTTAAAAAAGCTTTTTCTACAATTATACTTTGATCGTATTTTCCTTCCCAACTCTTCTCGGTTCCCCTCCTCCTTATCCATCCAACTGCAATTCTTTCTTTCTCTTAAAATAAAATTCAAGCCCAAACCAAATGAATTCCCCAAAAGGAAAAAAAAAAGACAACCACACAAAGAGCACATTTTGTGTGCGCTATATTTCCTTGACATGTAGGTGATATACCTAGTGTTGCTCCATTGAAGAAAATGGACATTTCCTTTCACAGCAGGTATCAATTGCAGATAGCTTTTTGGTTAGGGATTGGTTTCTGTGCTCAGTTCCCCTTCTCTGTACTGGGATTTTGTCTGAACTTTTTCATATCATACAGTATGTTGTCACAGTCTCTGTGAGTTCATATGCACAGCAGCCCTGTTGTGTCTAGATCATACTATTTCTTTGGAATCATGCACCTTTCTGTGTACATTCCTGAGCCCTTAGAGGAGGGTGTGGTAAAGACAGCCCATTTAGTTCTTTTTTTTTTTTTTTTTTTTTTTTGGTTTTTCGAGACAGGGTTTCTCTGTGGTTTTGGAGCCTGTCCTGGAACTAGCTCTGTAGACCAGGCTGGTCTCGAACTCACAGAGATCCGCCTGCCTCTGCCTCCCGAGTGCTGGGATTAAAGGCGTGCACCACCACCGCCCGGCTAGACAGCCCATTTAGTTCTGAGTCCTCCAAACTACTGTCCAGTTGAGGGCCTCTTTGTTAACTTACCATCTACTGCAATAAGAAGTTTCTCTGGGGAGGGTTCAGTAAAATACTGATCTTTGGGTATAACAACATGATTGGAAGATTCTTTAAATTGCTATGTTAATTTAGTAGAATAATGGCACTAGGTTTGCTCTATGCCTGTGACTTATCTAGTCTCTGGTTCTTGGCCTTATTAACAGTGTCAGGTATGGGTTACATCTCATGGAGTGGGTTTTAAATCTGGTCAAAAGGTTGTGGCTGGTAAATACCATAACATTTGCACAACTTAGATGGCTGAGACTGATGACTGCCTTGCTCCTATATTTCAATGTTAATTTCACTTTCCCCTTCCTCCAGGAAAACTATAGAATGATCATAGGTGAAGGATACACCTGAGGTAAATTCTCATTAAAAGGTGTAAAGAGAAAAAGAAAGGGCATTATGCTTTTAAGAAGATGCTCCTTTGCAGGAGCTAACTTACTATAAGATGCAATATTGAAAGCTCCTCTGTGTATCCATAACAAAAACTGATATTTTAAGGCCAAGACTTCCAAGGAGGAGAGGTTTGTGATAAAATGGTTATCATCTGTACTGCTGGCAAGCTTGAAAGTAAGACACCAGCAAAACTATAGTAGAAACAGTTACACAATTTAAAATCTTTTTCTTCCTGGAAATTTTCTTCACTAGTCAAATCATAGAAGTCATATGAAAAATGATCTCTGATCAGATATCCTGTTAGAGGGTTTGATCCTACTTCCACACACCAGCGGTCTATGAGACCCTTAAAACTATATGCAAAGCGAGTCTTCCAACCTAGAAGCTTCATTGAGATAAGTTTTATGGGTTACAGCTCGCAGAGTTTTGGAATTATCTCTAGAGATTTCTGATCCCAATACTTCTTTTAAACAATATATTCCAAACAATACCACATACCAAATCTAAATTAGAAAATAGATTAAATTAATCAAAAGGTATTCTAGAATAAGGATATCACTTTTAAACAAAGAAACAAAATATTTTCTTCTACTTAGAAGATAGCCTCAGAGAATAATCTTCCAGAATTATATTTAAAGATAAGAATAGGGTTTTGAAAGTTCCAAATTTAAAATATCTTTTTTAATAGCATAAATAGTATGGGAATCATTGGTCAGTGTGCTTCACAGCTTCTAAGTGGTCCCCTGGGATATTCAAGACCACCACAATTTCACATCACAGTGAACTGTAAGAGGTGTTAAATGAGGTTGTGCATCATGGAGCATGTGCAAGTATATGTGAATCCACATTTTTTCTTCAAGTTCCATCTGAACATGAAATAAGTTATTAGTGGCAAATATTGAGTACAAAATAGAAGCATAATAATAACTAAGCCCTTATTAATGTTCAAGTTCTTGCTCTTCTTTCTGCATTGTCCTCAAGAAAATTCTTTGTGTAATCTGTGATGTCACTATCTAAACAGAAGAATTATGTTACCAAACATGAATCTTTTTCTATCTATTGTTTGTACAAGACAGACATCTTATACCAGTAATTAATTCTACTTCTATATATTTTGGGATCATTCTAATTTCTATGGAAATGTGTAACTCTACTGTTGAGGAATAATCTTTTTGTATACTGTGAAGATGTGTCTCTGCCAAAAGCACCTTCTGATTGGTTTAATAAAGATTTGAATGGCCAATAGCTAGGCAAGAGAGGATAGCCAAGACTGAGAGAGAGAGAGAGAGAGAGACTCAGGAAGAAGCTGAGGTGCATGGGATTAATCCAGCAAAACACAGAGGGAGTCAGATATACAGTATGGAGGAGAGATAATGAGCCATGTGGAAGAGTGAAGATTAATATAAATGGGCTAATTTCAATTATAATGGCTAGTTGGGAACAAGCCTATGTTGAGCCCAAGCATTCACAATTAATAAGAAGTCTCCCTGATCTCAATCCAGTGCTTGGCTGTGGATCTCTGTATCTGCTTTCATCAGTTACTGGATGAAGGCCTCTGTCAATAATTAGGGTAATCACCAATCTGATTACAAGATCTGATTACTGAGAAGGCTTGTTCAGACATGCTCTCCACTATTGCTAGGAGTCTTAGCTAGGTTCATCCTTGTGGATTCTTGGGAGTTTCCCTGGTACTAGGTTTCCCCCTCTGTCCTGCTCACAACTCAACCAACCTGATTACTCATGTTCCCAACCCCCAGTCCCTACCCCCCACTACTCCACTCCCAGTTTACCCAGAAGATATCATCTATTTCCCCTTCCCAGAGAAATCCATGTGTGCCTCTTTAGGGTCCTCTTTGTTACCTAGCTTCTCTGGGTCTGTGGATTGTAGCCTGGTTATCCTTTGCTTTACATCTAATATCCACCTATGAATGAGTACATACTGTATTGGAGAGAGGGAGAAGGAATTGTATGAGCAAGAGGCATCAAGATCTTGAGGGGAAACCCACAGACAACTGACCTGAGCTAGTGGAAGTTCATGGACTCTGAACCAACAGCTAGAGAGCCTGCATGGGACTGATAAAGGCCCTCTGCATGTGAATGACTGTTGTGTAGTTTGGTCTGTTTGTGGGGCTCCTAGAAGTGAAATAGGACCTGTCCCTGATGCATGAGTTGGCTTTTTGGACCTTATTCTGCATGCAGGGTTGCGTAGACTAGCCTTGATACAGGGGAGGAGCTGGTCCTGCTTCAACATGATATGACATATTTTATGGATTTCTGTAAGAGGCCTACCCCTTTCTGAAAAGAGGAGAAGTGGATGGTGGTGATAGATGCTAGATGGGAAGAGGGACCAGGAAGAGAGGAGGGAGAGGAAACTGTGGTCGGTATGTAAAATAAATGAAGAAATTAATAAAAAGAAAAATAAAGTATAATTTTCACGTCTAAAAGTTAAGAAAAAAGTCTCTGGGTCATTAATTGGGAATTGGAAGTCCAAAGAAAGACAGACTATACTATGCTGTCAGTTTTCAGGCTCAGAGGGATGTTAAAAATTTTATTTTTCTAGACCTGGGTATAGTCCTTTAAGGTCTAGTAAATGAGTCAGGGGTGGAGCAGGAAAACAACTTTGTAGCTTCTTAACTACATGAACTTGGGTTCCTTGAACTTCACTTTGATGTGGGAAGTCCTTCTGTATGTATATTACTTTTATTGGTTAATGAATAAAGAGGCTGCCTTGGCCTGTGATAGGACAGAGTATAGCTTGTCTGGAAAAACTAAACTGAATTCTGGGAGAAAGAAGGTGGAGTCAGTGAGAAGCCATTTAACTGCCAGGGACAGACGCCTCTGCTGGAGTCCACTGAAACTTTGCCAGGAGGTCATGACCTTGTGGTGATGCACAGAGATGGGTTAGTTTAGGATATAAGAACAAGCTAGATATATGCTTGAACTATTGGCCAAACAGTATTGTAAATAATATGGTTTCTATGTGATTATTTTGGAGCTGAGCAGCCAGGAATGAACTCACTCTCCTGCCCATATCACTTTCTTCAGAAATGTTGAAAATAAGAATGCTTATATAAGAAAACCATGCTGTTGTGTAAGGATGTAATAAAAATATATATGGTAAAACAATGGTCAAGGGAACAGTGTTACAACTGACCAATGGCTATTTTGGAGTTCATGTATTTTAAGATACTATACTAGATTCAAGCTGAAAGATAGACAAACTCAGGATTGCAGTAATTTTTGTTGTATAAATATGGTTTGGCACCTGTATCAGGAGGTTGCTTGTTCATTTCCCAGCTGTCCAGATCCAAAATAATCACACAGAAGCTATATTATTTACAATACTGTTTGGCCAATATCTTAAGTGTATTTCTACCTAGCTATTACATCTTAAATAACCCATTTCTATTATTCTATGTATCACCAGGAGGCTCTTGGTTTACCTATAAGCTTCTGGCATCTGCCTCCTGTGGCAGCTATATGGCATCTTTCTGACTCCATTTTCTTTTCTCCTCTATCTCTGCTTGAAATTCCTTCCTTTCTCTATTTGGCACTGTCATAGGCCCAAAGCAGATTCTTTATTAACCAATGGTAATAAAAAATATTTACGGCATACAGAGGGGAAATACACATCACTGTCCCTTTTCTGTCTAAGTAAAAAGGAAGGTTTTAACTTTAACATTGCAAGATTATATACAACAAAACAGATATCAAACAAAATTTATAGCTAAGATATATTTAGTCCATTTACAGTTGACAAATTAAAAAAAATACTCTAGCATTTATCCTATTTTTGTGAGTCTAAAGTTTTATATCTAATGTATCTTTTATATTTATAACTATCTTCAACTCCAACAAAGACTCTAGAAGGATTTAATATTACCTAAGTAAACAAGAAGTGCATTGTAAACAAATTTTAAAACTCTAGAATTGACAGAGACATCTTGCGTCCTGGACAGTCATCCAAAGTTCTTCTGTAAATTTGAGGCATCCACATTCAGCCTACAGGTCCATAGTATCTGGCAGACTGTCTATACTCTTCGTAAGGCTTTACTTTTTAAAAAATCATTTACTTCTTTTTATAACTCTTCTCTCTCCCAAGCCTACTTACATTTATCCAACACCATGACCTATTTAGAGATTTTTTTCTTCTGAATTTGTCTCTATTGTGGCATAAATGTAATTGTTTTCTGACCAGAAGTACCTTTTAAAAAAATGCTAAGTGGGCATAGCTAGGACCAACTCCATGGCCCTGCCTGCTTGCTCCACCCAGTACAACACTGCAAAGGTATGTTTACTGCCAGCTCTGTGAGCCATTCTTTCTGCTCCAGCAATGCAGTGGGTCTATGTCTCCATTAAGCAATTTGTAGCACGCTGCTCACAGACCCCATTTAAGTGCAGTACTTTCCAAAAGAGCCAAAACTCATTCTGCCAGGATGAACCATGAAGCCGGACCTTAATGAAGCCATGCAATGTTTTGCTGATAACACTGAGTCAAGACGACACCTCATAAAGAAGTCATGCCTCTTCTTGCTGCCAGCAAACATAGTTTATGTGGAAAAAATGTGGCTACCAAGAAACTTCACGTGGCTCCCATTTTTGTGGGTATAGAAGCTTTTTTTTTTTCTTTTTTTTTTTTTTTTTAAAACCTCATTTAGGTCTTATGTGGATCCATGCCCCAGATGGTAGACACCATTTTGTAGGCAGAGACCACTGGTTGGTTTCCTGGCCACCCAGACCCAAAATAATTTCACAGAAAATTACAACACTGCTTGGCCAATAGCTTAGGCATATTCCTGGCTACCTTAATTATATCTTAAATTAACACATTTCTATTAATCTGTCTCTGTAAGGCTGTGGCCTACCAGGTAAGGTTCCAGCATGCCCTTCTCCTTAGGCAGCTACATCGTGTCTCACTGACTCCACCTACTTACTCTCTATACCTCTCTTTGGATTTCCTACCTTGATTTTTCTGTGCTTCCATAGGCCCAAAGCAGATTCTTTATTAACCAATGGTAATAAAAACATATTCACAGCATATAGAGAAGAATCCCACATCAGGCACCCTCCTCCCCTCTCTCTCTAGGAGCAGCATTTACAGAATGGCTCCTGAGTCAGCGACAGGGCTTTTTATGACTTTATCACTTACTTATTTTAGAATGATACCCTTAACAAACTCAAGAATCTGCATGTTTAGGCAGCAGGGCTATCATTATTACCATACATGAGAAAAGAATGGTAAATCATCTTTTTTCCAAAATAATTTTAATTTTTGTCAAGTAGCTCCTATTACTATTAAAAATAACAAACATTAAAAAGACAAAGTGACATGCAGCAAAAATAAACATTAAAAAGACAAAGTGACTTTGTTCATCTCTTCCTATTCACAGTCCTCCAGAAAGTGGTTATAGTGTTTAGTCCTTAAAGCAATTATTTCTTGTATTTATTTCTAAAGCTCAAAATAATGTATTTATGCTTCCCATTGTTTGTTTCCTAATTGCAAATATTTTCCATAACTCTTTACTATGGTTGTTTAGCCTTTAATATATTGTACCAAATGTTCTTTCTTTCCATATATTATTTAAAATAATAATACAAAGAAATTAGAATTAATTAATTAATTAGAGATGGAATTAGAGATAGTTTTAAGTTGTGTGACACATTCTACTGAGAAGCAGTAGTTATCATTGGTTTGGGTATGGGCTTTGCTATGATTGCTCTGGTCACTTCAGTGTGGCACAGTGATGCTATGCCACGCATTGTTCTTATCTTTAAGACAATGGGTGTCTTTTAGTTTGATCCTCTTGGAGCACAGAGCTATCATTTGAACTTGGAGGGTGGGGAAATGAATCAGTAGGTAAAAGAGTTTTCTGTGCTAATGTGGGGGTCTGAGTGCAAGCACAAAGCTTAAAAAGGTAGGTATAGCCATGCACAGATCTACAAGCTATTGTAGGGAGCTGAGACAAGAGTGCTGCTGGCCTTTTGACTGCCAACCTAGCTCCAGGTTCAGTGGCAGAACCTGTTGCAGGATAAAACTGGGACTGATAGAGGACAGTGACCTCTGGCCTCTGACTTCTACCTGTGCACAGTTGCATTCAACTTGCCCCAATAATGGATATGTGCCTCCACAAAGAGTTTAGCTCTTCTACTGAGTGGATCACTGTTGTAATATGAGCGGCGGGGCTGCGTCCCCAGCACCCTGGCCGCCTGGCTAGCTTATGTCCTGAAATAACAACACACAAACTGTATTCATTTAAACACTGCTTGGCCCATTTCTATCTAGCCGCTTCTCGGCTAACTCTCGCACCTGGACTAGCCCATTTCCTATATTCTGTGTAGCACCCAAAGGTGCGCTTACCGGGAAGTTTCTAGCCTACGTCCATTCTGGGTCGGAGCTTCATTGATCACGTCTGCCCTGAGAGGAGCTGCGTGATGTCTGAACTCACTTCCTCTTCCTCCTAGCATTTTGTTCTGTTTACTTCACCCACCTATGTTCTAACCAATCAGGGCCAAGGCAGTTTCTTTATTTAACCAATGACCTTCCTCCATCAGATCACATGAAAAGACCTCAAGATTGTGAATAGTTAGTTTGGCTTTCCAGCTATTCTTACCAAGGTACCGACTTATGACAAGAGACATCTTCGATTCTCTAGGTGAGCTAACCACTTAGCTAAATGTGTTCATGCAAAATCATGTCAGATATATAAGTCAGTCTAATCCTGCCTGAAATTCCAGCCCACTAAGTGATGAGATAATATAATATACTACATTTTAAAGAAATAGTAATAGATATCTAAGATAGTTTCTGGGACATACCAGTACATGGTTAAACAAATAAATATTTTGTGTAGGTTTATCTAGTCAAAAACAGTAGGAAATGTTACAGAGCACAAATTAAATTCATGACTATAATAAAGAGTTGTCAGACCAAAAAAAAAAAAACCCATCACATGCAGTTATATGAACACTTGATATTTTTCAAGAAGATTTGAGAACATGTCTTCAAATTGCTTTTGGTAAGCAAGAAGTCTTTGAAGAATTTCTTAAGTGTTTCCTCAGAGCCAAAGCCACAGGAAAAAAAATAATGAAAAGATATAGGGTGGTGAATATTGTCTCTTTAGTGAACAATTAATAGAAAGGAAATTCATGAAGATTTTAAAATGAGTTCATTTGGGCACATCACACCAGTTTTGAGAGGTAGAGACAGAGAGAAGACAGAAAACAAAGAGTTCCTCATTATTCCAAACCTTCTTAAAACATCCAACTGAGAGACAGCCTATCTATTTCACTTCTTAAGAAAAATGAAAAAAGAGACATGGTAGGAACAAAATTATTGGAACAGATTTAAAAGCAATGGAGAACTTTCCAAGGATGGAGGGCTGAGATGGAATACAGGGTAACATATATATGACTAGAATCAAATTTTCTCTCCACTAATATGCTGGCTAATCTTGATTGTTAACCCTATGTGATTTAGAATCACCATGGTAACATGCCTCTTAGTATATCGATAAGGGTTTTTTTTTCCAGGAAGGTTTATCTCTGGTGTGTGGATGGCAACCATCCCGTAGACTAGAGTCCTAGCCTGAATTAACAAGGAGAAAGCAAGCAGAGAACCCAACATCCTCCCCTCTTTACGTTCTGCCTGCAGGTCCAACGTGACTCCCTGGCAGAGCTTGAGCCACTGTTGCCAGCATGTTTCTCTCCATGATGGGAAACAGTGCAAATTGGGAGGCCACAGTCAACCCTTTCTTCTTTAAATTACAGTGGCCAGGTATTTTATCAAAGAAAAACGTAAGTCATATAAAGAACAATTGCAGCATTTATCTTAATTTTTCCCTTTCAAGTAGAATTGATGGTAAGGGTACTTATGGTAGGGCCTTTATCTCTACTCACACATTGTGTGTTTGCTATTCCAGGGCCACATTGCTCTGTCTTCTCCTTATGTTCATGATAGGGAGAAATAATGTTCAGAGAACCATATCTGAAGAGTCCTTGCTTCTAGCTATAAGTTATATGACACCATCTTGGTCGCCGAGCTAATACTGGAATTGAAGGGAATTCTGTTTTTTCTTTCATCCCAGCCATTTTTTACTGGATTATTTAAACTGCTGTCTCCAGTGGCTTTTGCAGCTCCTTACTTGCTGCTGTCTTCCAGATCAATGGTCATAATGATTAAGATGGGATCCTTTAGTACACTAATTTCAGTCATGATTCTTGCACATGCAGTTTTTAATGTGTTTGGTAAGTCATTACTAGTTTTTGAAACTCCTCTCCAAGACTAGTAAAATAGCAGCCATAACTTCAGGTTTATGTTATCAAGATAGGTAAACAGAAAAATAATGTTAATGTTGAGTATTCAACAAACTGTAACTTTGTTGAGACTCTTGTCCATATCTATGGTGAAGGGATGAGCTTTGACAGAGACAATAGGTTATCAAGCTATACACTCTAGATTCAAACATGCTTATGATTTTTTTCAAATAGTAATAGAACTTTGGGAAGGTCTCTTTCTACATTGGTAGCCCCTTTTGTAACAATGGCATCTATTTCACTATCTCACACTGTTGGTGTGTGAGGAATGATAATCTAAATAAATTATCAAGCTCCTAGATAATGTTAGATGAATATTAGCTATACTTATTAATAACATCTCTAAGTTCCTCTCTAGCTCAGTGATTCTCAAATGATTTAGCTCCATCATGACATTTATTTGATGAAAACAGAGTATTGAATGTGATGGCAGAGTTACTGTTTATTCATCTCCTTGACAGCTCGTTCATCAACTCTGTGGGTTGTCGGGGTAGCTGAATTTGAGACTTTAGCTTCTGGGTCTGTTGTTCTCTCTCTCTCTCTCTCTTTCTCTTTCTCTCTCCCTCTCCCCCTCTCTCTCTTGAGATCTATGTATGGAAGGACCATTGTCTTACTACTTTACAGTATCTTTGTTACTCAGATGTGTACGGAATTTTCTCCCAGAAATCTGACATAATATATTACACTGTTATGAAACCATGATTTTTGTAATCCACGTGTTTATTTGAAATGGAATGGAACTGGATCACTACAGCACATTAGGTAGAACTTGAATGAGAATGTTGCCCTCGAATGCCTGGGAAGTAGAAAATGACTCAATTGTCTTACACAGAGATATGTGAGGCACATATCTCACTGAAAAGTCAGTAGTGTCTCTCCTTTTTAAAAGACAGTGGGGGTGTCCAATTTACTACATGCTTACTTGATAATAATCCTTAAGTGTTGAGTACTCACTGATTAATACGGAAGCACAACATTATCAGTTTAAGAGTCAAATGATTTTCTGTTCAGTGGATTCATAATATGAGGAATACATGAGCCACTCTCTTCAAGGAGCTTGCAGTCTGGTGATGACAATCAGCCCCTAAATAATAATACTCAATACACCTATAAAGCACAGGCAAATGCTCAGATACATCATATTCCCTTTATTGGTGGAATGTAAAATGTCCCCAACATAGCCATGTGTTGGAATGTGTTTTCCCCAGCTGGTAGTGTTGTATAGTAACACTGTGAAGCCTTGATGAGTTGGATGCTTAGCTAGAGAAAGCTAATAACTGATGAGGGCACAAAGAACGTTATATCTGATCACCAAGTTCAGGTTTGCTCTCTGCTTCCTGATGTGATAAAACATGAATTCCAGCCACATATTCCACAAACCATGGTCTCCACCATAACTTCATTGCCACTCATGGTCTATATCCTCTCAAAATGAGCCAAAAGGAGTGATCTTCCCCCCTAAGTTGTTTCAATTATTAATTTTTTACATAAAGAACATTAATTAATATAGAAAACTGATACTTAATAATGGTTTTGTTGCAATAATTCTAAAAGTGTGGCTATTAAACAGGAACAATATGGAAGAATTTGGAGTTTTCTGTGTTAGAGAAGTCCTATAATGGTTTAAGTGTTTTGACAGGGGAGCAAAACAGAAGGCTAATAAGAATATAGATAGTAAGGACTAAACGGTTTCAATGATGGCAAGGTCTATTTATATTACAGTTTGGCTGTGTTTTGTCCATGTCCAAAATTTGATACTTTAAGTATGGCTAAAAATAGTGAGCAATGATATGTTCCAGCCCAACTTTATGCTAGCTCAATATTTCTTTCCTGTTAAACAAATTAGTTTGTTATTTTTGATTTGATCTCACTTAAAGTTTGCAGTTCTCCTTGATCTGCTAATGGGATCTTCTACATGCTTTCAAAGCCAGCACTAAGAAGCTGATAATGACAGGTTCTGCTGTTAGCTCCAGATGTACCCTACCTAGTTCTGTGTTCCCAAAGCTTCTATAGCCTTCAACTGTCTGAATGACTGAGTCAGAACAGACATTTTCCTCTGAAATTCTGTTTGATCAGGGTTCTGTTGAAGTTCTGTGTTCTCAGCTACTTCCTTTTTAAATGAAATCTTTTCATTTGAAGCTACATTGTTTAATCCTAGAGACTCCATGAGAGAGGTTTTATTATTCATGCACTGTTTCTACTTCTCCACTGCAAAGTTCATGGTTCCTTTTTAATTGTACCAGTTGTTCTAGCAACTATAGCTTCTGTATGCCCCTCTGATCTCTACAATTTGAGGCATGCCCATATATATTCCTTTTCTCAGAAAGGCCCCAGAAAGTGGATGGGATCAGGTAACTTAAAGCAAGGTAGCATGGAACTCCTGAGTGGTCTGTATATGAGACGTGATGGTAAGCCTTATGTTCTAAAGGAGACCCAAGGATTTCAGAGAGTCTAGTAATACAAAGTGCTGGAAACACCAAGTGGAGTCAGTTCAAGTGGCTTGCCATTATACTGAAGGCATCATAGCTATAGGTAAAAGGATACCAAATCTTCTGGAGCCCATATGATTTCACTATGAGCCTGATACATGAAGCTGTAGGGCTCTGAGTTTGTTCCAATATGTTTGGGCCAATGTTTTGTTTTAAGTCACAATTTATCTCTTTTGTAATGGAACTTTTTCTCTAGTTTATCATATATTAAATTTTGACCTCACTTTCTGTTTTCTGTTCTTCTAAGAAATGGAAATTCTTTCATATCCACAAACTTTACTACGACTGCTTTGAACTATACTCTTCAAACCAAGAGCCACAATAAATCTTTCTTCCTTTACATTGTTTCTGTTGGATATGCCATTAGAACAGTGAGTAGAGGAATCCATGCTGCTAAATTTTTCCTTCACAGTGAGGCTTTCACTCTGCTACTCCCAGAAGCCTAGGGTAGTTCTCACAAGAATGAGTAATTCTTGCTGTCTGGAAAGTCAATTGATATTTTGGGAGCAAACTACAAAGAAAGGCTGGCCCTTGAGTGTTATCTCTCTTGCATGAGCTCACTTCACCTTCGGTGCTTCTACATTGATATAACATAGCAGGTAACATTCATTAGTTGCCAAGAGGATGCTATCACCAGGCTGTCAGACTTCAGAACATCCAGGTTCACAAGCCAACCTCCCCCTTGTAGAAGGAGCAGCAGGCTGTGTTCCTGCCACCTGGCTCCCTGCTGCCTGGCTAGCTTATGCCCCAAAATAATAACACGGAAAGTGTATTCTTTTAAACACTACCTGGCCCAATAGTTCCAGCCTCTTAATGGTTAATTCTCACATCTTGATTAACCCATTTTTAATAATCTGTGTAGCACCATGAAGTGGTGTCTTACCGGGAAAGATTTAGCGTGTCTGTCTCGGGTTGGAGAATCATGGCGACTGACCTGGTGGCTGGATCCATGGCATCTGACCTCACTTCCCTTTTTCCCAGCATTCTTTTCTGTCTACTCCACTCACCTATGTTCTGACCTATCAGGCCAAGCAGTTTTCTTTATTAATTAACCAATGAAACAACAGATAGATAGAAACACCCGTATCATCCACCCCTTTTTCATTATAATTTACCCACTTAGATTTTTTTGCTATAATAACAAAAAATCAACTTAGGGGCCATCTCAAATCTATGATCTTAAGAAGCCATGCTGAGAATTGTGTGCAACAGTATTGACAGTAGGTATTCCTCAAAACAGAGAGAATGACCAAAGAGAGCATTTCAGCATGACTAGCACGGCATGACTTGCAGGAGGACTGTGCAGTGAAGGATGTTTCATTATTGTAATCAAACACCAGACAGAGTCAACCTAAGGAAAAATATTTTTATTATTTACTTATGCATTTGTGTGCAGTTGTGTTCTGCATGTTGGAAGACAACTTGTGAGATTTGGTCCTCTTCCTCCACCAGGTGGAACCTGGCAATTCAACTTAGGTCATCAGGTTTGGCCGAGAGTAGCTTTACACACAAGTCATTTCATTGGACCAAACAAAAACTTGTTTTGCTTTTGGTTTCAGAGGTTGCAATCTATCACAGGAGGCCAGATATGGTGGAGCAGCTCACATCATGATGACCAGATAGCAGACAAAGAAACAAGAAAAAGGAAGAGCAAGCTATAGCCCTGAAGATCCACAAATGACCCTCTTCCTTCAGTCAGCATAGACATGCCAGAATTCCACCACTTGGAAGTAGTTCATTCCGATTTTGTGTTTATCAGTGAATGAAAACCTTCACAGAGCCCTCATGATTTAATCAATCTTGGAAATGTTTTCAGGTGTGCTCACAAGTGTGCTTTATCACTTGCCCAGGCTTTTCTCGGTCCAATGAAATTGACATAAAGATGAGCTTTAATTAATACTACTTGCTATGAGACAAATATATCAGTGACTCAGCATACTGGGGCAACATCTTCCTACATGTTGAGTGTCTTGTTATGTACCCAGACAGCCACACTAATACTAACATTGTAATGTTACTGTGTTTTTTAAGGAAGCACTGCAAATTGATGTCTGAGTGATTTTCCTATTGCTCTGAGCTTTAATTTTTTTCACCTATGGAATGAGAATTATAATAGTACTAGAATGAGATTCTTAATGGTACTAGAACATTCCTTACAGAGTTATTACCCAACTTTAATGAGCTATGACTAAAATCCCTTAAAATAGCTCTTAGCACCCACTAAAGGTTCAACGAGAATCATTATCTCGTAAGAGTCTCCTTTGATTCCTGTGATACAAATGGGAGGATACTGGAACTCAGATGGCAGAAATTTTCTAGAATTTCAGAAAAATTGAGAGCTAGTGGTCATAAAGGCCGGTCATGATATTGATCATGAGAAGGGCCTGGGAGAGCTCACCCAAGTTTATTGTCAGACTGGGTTTGCGAGGACTTGTTGAAAGAGAAATTGGTTGTTAGAAGGAAAGACAGTTATAACGTATGTGCCATCTGAAAGAGATCCCAATAATAGGACTGTTGGTAGAAATGGACACATAGAAGGTGAATGGATCAATCAAACAGAAAGGAGGTGGATGTGGAAAGCAGAGAACTGCTGTGGGACAATGAGCTTGTACCCTGTAAAGATTTATCAGTTTTGCCGGGCGGTGGTGGTGCACGCCTGTAATCCCAGCACTTGGGAGGCAGAGGCAGGCAGATCTCTGTGAGTTGGAGGCCAGCCTGGTCTACAAAGGGAGTTTCAGGACAGGCTCCAAAGCTACAGAGAAACTCTGTCTCGAAAATAAATAAATAAATAAATAAATAAATAAATAAATAAAAGATTTATCAGTTTTATTGCTTTGATAAAATGCTGATTGGCCAGTAGCCAGGCAGGAAGTACAGGCAGGACAACTAGGTAGGAAGTAGAGGCAGGGCGAGGAGAGCAGGAGAATTCTGGGAAGTGGAAAGACTCAGTCTACAGTTATAGTCTGGATATAGAGGACACTAGATGAGAATGCCTCACTGATGAAAGGTACCAAGCCACGTGGCTGAAACAGACAAGAATTATGGGCTAATATAAGTTATAAGAGTTAATAAAAAGCCTGAGCTAATAGGCCAACTAGTTTATACTTAATGTAGACCTCTGTGTGTTTCTTTGGGACTGAACAGCTGTGGGATTGGGTGGGGTAGAAACCTCCATAAACAGAGAACATCAGAAGAAATGATTCCCTCACCCAGTGAATTCAGGAAATGGGGAATAAACAAGCTGGAGGTAAAACACAAGCAACTTTCCAACACTGCGGCACAATCTACTGAAATTGCTAAATGTTTTCAGAAATAAATGAAAAGTGCTGTACATATCCTGGTAGCAAAAACAGGTTATGTATATGTGTACTAAGCAATCTGAATATACATTTCTTAGTAGTGAAATTCAATGGCAAGAGGATATTCACATAGTTATGACAGCAAGAAGAGAGATTATTAGAATACTAGAATGAGATTCTTAGTAGTACTAGAAACTTCCTTCTTCAGTGGTTACTCAGATTTAATGAGGTCTGACTAAAAACACCTAAAATAGCTCTATGCTAACTAAAAGTTCAACATGAATCATTATTATGCATTGACTCCAGAAATACGATAACCATGAGACTTCAAAAAGGAGGAAAATTAATGGAAAATATATTTTTTCATAAAACTAAAGAAGCTATGTTATAGGGTCTGAGGTATTTAATTTAACCTATAGCTGATATGAATATGAATCCTATAGAACTTGGCACAACAAAAATAATACAAAAACATACAAAATCTAGGAATGAAAGAGGAAAATTTGGAGCAGAAGATGGATTGATTTCAGCAACTTATTTCACATGTTTAAGAATAAAGATCAGGTCAAAACCTTCTGATAATTAGACCACATAGTAGAACTAAGTTTAACTTTGTAGAGATGTCATTATACTTTGTTAGATATAGAACATGGTTTTGTTAAATAATGTCTTCTGAAAAAAAATTTTGTGAATATTTAATACTTTCTTCCATTTGTTCAGTACTAGGATAGTTAATATTTAAAACAGTATCTATCAAATAAGTCTTTCTTTATAGAATTGTTTCCACTGTGTTCGAAGTAGTCTCTTGTTTGCTGCTGCTGTGTGTGTTATGGTGGCTGTTCCCTGAGTTTCTGTTCCTGTTTCCTATCAGGAGCATTGAGAATACAGACTTCTACTACCACCTTGGTCTTTATGTGTCTTCACGGATCTGAACTCAGATCCTCACTCCTATAACCTGTTTAACTTCTGAGTCTCCTCCCAAACCCATGGAAACTCAAATAACAAACATTAACATTTTTAAAGGTTTTAGAAAACTTATTTCTTTTACTTTTAAAATTTTGCATTAAATACAATAGATATAGAAGTATGGATATATACTTATATATGTAGGTTTTTCATGTACAAGTATATACTCATGGGTATATACATATATACTTCTGTGTTATTTACCAGTAAGAGACAAAGGAAAATGTATGAGGGTTGAGCTCAGAAGTAATAATAGCATGCATATAGGAGATGAGAAACAAGTTTTCAAAGGATGTTCTCAGAAGTTCCCCATACCCTTGTAAAGAATTCCCTGCAGGATGTGGAATGGGAGATTTAATTATTGAAGGAATACCAGTAAAATCTAAAGATGAAACAGAGGTCACCATTCTGGTTTTATCTTTGTTGCCATGTTAACACACCAGGGCAATAAAACTTCTCAGAAGAGTTGAGGTTTACTTTAGATCACAATTACAGGTTATAGCCCATTGCTGTGGGGAAGTCAAATGAGAAACTTGAAGCACCTGGTCACATCACATCCACAGTCAAGGGCAGAGAGAAAGGCATGAAAGCATGGTCACTTGCTTGCTTATGTTCATCTCGATTTCTTTGCTCTTACACAATCATGGAGCCCCTTCTTAGGAATAGTGTTGCTCACAGTGGACTGGATCATCTCATAACAATTAATTAAGACAATATCAAGAGGTATATCTCATAGGCCAACCCAATATTGACCTTGTTTGAAATAGCCTCTTGTTCACCGGTGTTTATGACTTGTTTGTTCTTCACAGATACTTGCTTTGCTGATGACTCTAGAACTAAAGTTGGCAACACAGACACATACACATTCTCTCATAAATACTTCCACAGTCTTATTATCCCAATCAGACACAGATGAAGACAGAGATCCTAGAGAAAGAAAGAGTCAGTCTACCCAGTAGTGTACTCAGATATCTTAGCAGCATAGAATGACTATATGCCCATATTTCCACCCCTGAAAAGCTGTAAGCCTTTCCTGAATAATTGAATTTACTTTACTATCTCAATTCAAGAAATATGAATAGCATAAAATATTATGAAAATAAACTGAGCCAGCGGTTTCTATCAGCAGTTAATTTAAGCTCAAGCCAAAGAAAAAGTCAGGCCAGTACATTAATTTTCCAAGTCAATGTGAGCCCCTAATTCAATCACTTGCCTATTTAAAACTCAGTCCTGAGTCAAATTCCACAGGAGGCATCGTTGCATGTTTTCTGCTATGTGACTCATAGATCACTTGTTTCTGCAGCAAAAATTACCAACAGGAACAATCCATCAAAGAATGTAATTCCTCTCTTTGACATCATGATGTTATATAGTATCCCCTGATGCCTAATAGAGAATTTGGCCATGTTTCTTCCTTGACTCAATCTTTACATTGTGTCTGGCCTAAGTTGCCGCTATTCTGAGATTTAGCAGCCTTTGTATCTAATACCTGGGTTGCATAGTGGGTGCCTTGTCTTCTTTCCTGTGTCAGTCTTGCAGTACGGAAACCTCTTTTGTCTGTAGAACATGGCTTCAGGAGTCTCCAGATCTTCACCACACATCCAGGAAGACACAGGAAATGATGCTGAGAACTGCCTGAGTGAAACCTGCGCCTGGTTAGGTTCAGATCCTATGTCTCTCAGCTGTGTATATGCAGTGTAATTCTCATCCTTAATGACCCTCTCAGTAACTCAAAGTAGGGAAAATAAGCTACTGATGATTTTGCATTCAAATTATTAGTATTGCTTCTTTATATTCCACACAGTTGGTACATTTTACTTCTCTTGGGTCACTGCCACACAACTCTCTCTAGTGAACCAAGTAAGTAAATAAGTAAGTAACTAAAACAGAAAGAGTGAAGTCCTTCTACTTAAAAATCCCAAGTGTTAATTGGTAGATGATTCTGTCATGTAAGCCTCTTAGAGGTGATAGTAGGCGGCAGCAGCATACTTTAGAAATCAGACTTATGAACTAGGACAAGAGACCTGCATCGTTTTCTGTTTCCTAAGCACATACATTTGAACATGTCTGCAAGTCTATATTAAACATCAAAACGGTAGAAGTCCACAAAAATGTTACCTTGTATAGAAATGTCTGTGAGGGTAGTTTAAGCAAAGTTAGCTCTGTGTGAATTTGCTATCTTAATTATGTGTGGATTAGTCAATTAGAAGTTGAGTAGGATACGGGACTTTTCATATAGGTTCTCTGTACAGTAACAGTGGAACTGCTCACTTGCTAAGCAAATCTCCCTTTGATAAATGCTAATTGGTTTCTTGCAATTGCTAACACGCTCTTCCCGTTGCCTTTAGGAAGTGGCATAGTAGTTCATGTGCAGCATGATCGTCCTCGAAAGTTACACTGTCTCCTCACATTTATGCCTAGTCTTCCAAGAGCAAAGATAGGGTCTAAAGAGATGGTTAACAAAAAGTTCAGTTAATTACGCTGGGTGCTTATGAATCAAATCTGGATTCGGTTCCTAGCACCCCCATGGCAGATCATAACTGTTTGTAACTCTAGTTTCATGTGGGTCCTATTCTCTTTTTTGGCCCCCACAGGATCTAAACACACCACAGTGTATAGACATGCATGCAAGTCAAACATTTATACATATAAAATTAAAATAAAAATAAATATAAATGTGATCAACACACAGCAGCCATGAAATAATACATGCAATAGTTTTCTGATAAGTATTCTCAGAATTGTTCATCTTCAATCACGTTGTTCTCTGACCTCCATAAGCATGTAATAGTGACTACAGCCAACACACACATACATATAAAAAATAAAAATGCAATAGATTGTGTTATACATTTTTAGATACTCCTTTTTTTATTCCGTGAGAGTTCTATAATTATTTTACATTATAGGTGAGTCTAGATTTTTAGCTATAATTGATTTTTGTGTTTTGCCTTGTATCCTGTGACATATTTTCCTATAGGCTAACAAACAGAAACTATTGGTAAAAATTAATCTACAGATGATATATTAATAAAAAGAAGAAATTGGTT
The DNA here is from genome assembly GCA_025134845.1 of Neodon shergylaensis. Classification (NCBI taxonomy): domain Eukaryota; kingdom Metazoa; phylum Chordata; class Mammalia; order Rodentia; family Cricetidae; genus Neodon; species Neodon shergylaensis. The sequence continues at coordinate 3,633,906 of JABTXL010006079.1, read as the reverse complement.
AAGCAAATATTAAAATGTAACATATAAAATGTAGCAATTAATCATGTATAACATTAGTAAAGAATAGGTAATACATCAGTGGGACAGAATAGGGAGGCTTCAGACTCATAGTTGTGTATGTGTGTGTGTGTTTGTATGAATTGTGTGAATTAGTATGTGAAAAATTATTTTAATTCCATGGTGAGAAAATAAACTTGTTAACAAATAACTTTAGAAACATTCAGTTAATATTATCAGTGGGCTGAGGTGTATCTTCCTGCAACTACAAAATGTTTTCCATAAAACTTTGAGTAAAATGGAGACGTTATTATTGAACAAAAGTCTTAGAAAAGTTTCTATTTTCAAATTTAAGGTTAGAAAAAAGTTGATGTGGTGGGAGGCTCTAGCACGAGTTTAATGGAAGGCTCTAAAAAAGAACGTGAAAGAAATAATTGTATTGAAGGAATGCCGTGCTTTAATGTTTTCCACATATTTTCCTTTCTTCTGAAACAGGCTCAACCCACTACTACATATCAACGCTACTGTGCTTCGCAATGGGGAAATAGTGGTAAGAACTGTCATTCTCTCGCTTGTTTTCTCACCCACTGCTTTTTCCTGTCTTCCATTGTCTTACTTGATCCTAGACACGTGGCTTTTTGGATGTGAGTGAAGAGGTCAACTCTAATCTTTGAAACCCTTGAAAGATGTCATGATGTTTTTGTTTTTCATCCAAAGGTTTATCTACTAAGGCTTCCTGCGTTCTGATTCTCATTTGCTAGAATCTTTCAGTTAGCACGAGTGACCCTGATGTGGGAGTCTGCTGTTTTGTGTTGATTTCATTGGTTAAATAAAGAGACTGCCTTGGCCCTTTAAGAGGACAGAAAATTAGGTAGGCGGAGTAGACTGAATAGAATGCTGGGAGAAAGAAGCTGAGTCAGAGAGTTGCCATGATTCTCCCACTCCAGACAGACACAGGTTAAGATCTTCCCTGGTAAGCCACCTCGTGGGCTACACAGAATATTAGAAATGGGTTAATCTAGATTTGAGAGCTAGCCAATAAGAGGCTAGAGCTAATGGGCCAAGCAGTATTTAAATGAATACAGTTTCTGTGTAATTATTTCGGGTAAAGCTAGCCGTGCGGAGCTGGGCGGGAATTCAGCCCACCGCAGCTCCTTCAACATGACGCCTAGTCCTGAGCTTGGCTATTTCACCTTAATGTCATCCTCTTTATGATTCTTGACTTTTGCTTCAGAAGAAACAGAACGTAAATGTAAGGATTAATTCCCTACTGTGAGACCTATAAGATTTGACTATGAAATAAATGAATGTATGTTTAAGATTCCCAAAAATTTTTCTGGAATGAATGATTTGATAATTAGAATCTGGAAACAAATCCAAAATCCTAGCAGAGAGTATAATCAAACTGACTAAACAAAATCACAAGCACAAATTGTCAGGCAATGATAAATCTAATTTAATACAAACAGTGTATTTCTACATGTTTGAAGCAAGCACTTGGTTCTTCACTTTGAACAGACTCTCATCCACACTCCGGATTAAGAGACTACAATTGAATGTTGCTCTATGGCTCACCCAAGTGAGGTTTTGTCCTAGCATTTGGGAACAAATCAAGCAGATCTCACTAAGAATGATTTTGTTGCAATGATCTGGCTAAATGCCATCTCTCCTTGTTCTGTTCTGACCTTGTCTCCAGCTTGCGTATTATCTACAGGATCTTGCAGCCAGTGTTGGAGGAGACTAAGATTCCAGGTTTTCCTTTAGCTTTTTCCTTTCACATTCTGTATACCCTGGCTAGACGTTCCACTTTTCCCTGGGTTCCTTGAGTTTTCTACTCCAGGCATTGTTTCCAGCCTCCCTGAAGTGCATTCCCTTGCTTAGCCCTGTCTTATAATCAACACAAGTCAGGGTGGTTGTCTGGTATACAGAGATATTCCTAATGACTCTGCCCTTTCCCAGCTGGTCCTATATGGGTGATAAACACTCTGTCACTTTGATTCTGCTGAAGGCTTGAATATGAATGTACATATAAAATGCAAGCTGTATTTTGCAGGCTGCACTCTGCCCAGATGAGTTCTGTGCTTCTGTTGCAGACATTGCTAGATAGGTCCTGTTCTTGGCTTTCCTTGGATTTAGTATTACAGTTCCTTCGTATGACAAGTCATTATTTTCCCTCAGTGGAGAGAACTGTCTTTCTTTCTTCTTTGGTTCCTAGTCACGCAACTAAGTATCTATAAACTTAAACTACTTTAAACCTCATCACTTCATATCCAAACTCGCCTACCCTTAAAGGCCAAGTTCAAAATCTCTCTCTGCAGAAAAATACTAAGGCTTTATATTCCTAGAAAGCTCATTCCTCACCTGCTGGTTTTACATCCTTTATCTTTATCTTCTCATGACAACCATGGAGCAAATATAGAACTACAGATTATGTCTACATCTGATGGCAATCATCCACACCAGTTCCTTAAGTGAATAAATTACATTTGACTTCCCACCACAACATTTTGTGTAATATTGTATGTAGTAAATAATCAATAAGAAATAGTGCAGTTAATAACATTCATGTCAGAAAAAAAATCCTCACTAGCTAGACGATGATGATGAGAGAGATATCAGTCTGGATGTTATTCTGTTAATAATTAATCTACTAGCCAGGTATGATGGCGCATGTCTGTAATCCCAACGATGGAGAGGCTAAGACAGGAGAACCACAACGAATTCTAGTCCAGGCTGGCCTACATAGGTAGAGGTCTCCCCAGCTCTCCTCCATGCACATACACACACACACACACACACACACACACACACACACACAAATATATAGTACAGATTTTCATCATACATGCATACATTGTATATATACATAATACATGTGTATGCACATAAAATATCTATGTTTATGTAATATGTGTATATAATATGCATTTCTGTACTATATATATATGTGTGTATAGATCTATGCTATATATGTATGTATGTATGTGTATATATATATATATATATATACATATATATATGCTACTCTGTACTGCTTTGCTAATATTATTTCTGTTCTCCAAACAAGGAAATGGAGGTTCTAAGAGATGAAATTCTTTATTCAAGGTTGCATAGTGGCTCAAAACGGATCTGCATATGTATCTCAGTTTTGTGTGGAAAACACAGTTGCTCTGCTTTAGTGAGCCTTGCAGATTCCTTCAAGACGTACCTTGTCTCATTCACATCTTTAATTCCTGGGCAGGGAATGAGTAGAAGAGGGCATTGTTCTTTACAACCGGCAGGCACTGATCACCTTAATTCTGGAAACAAACAACAGAATTTCTTCAGAAGTAGATCTATTATTGATGAAAGAATAGGTGAAACAATATTATTAGTTCTTTTTATTCTGCAAAATAAAAATAAAAAAAACCAAACTGTTATTGCAAGGAAAGATGAAGATGTTTTAAAGGGAGTCAGTCGCTAACAAAATGTCCTAGTGGCTTTCATCAAAACACATAAGAGTCACAGTTGTTCAACACCTGTGAATAAATAAGAAAACACTTCATGCTTTGTCATAGCTGATACAAGGTCAGTTTGAGCACCTGCAGGTGTTTATGTGTTTGCAAGGTGATTGGACCCCAGGTTCTTGTCAGTGAATTATGTGTTTATGATTCCCTAGACAAAGATCTTTTATTCCCGTTTTAAAGATTAGGAAGTTCTGAGATGATGTCACAGTCAAATTAAAATCAAGACCATGCCTCTACTAGTACTGTTTTCACTGGTTACCCTATATAGGCAAAAATCTAATGAGCAAGTTGAATCCTGGACATAATAATTGAAGTTGGTGGCTCAGTATAATGTGGAGATTGGGCATGTGCAAATCTGAGAGTCTCCAAGCCAGTTTTTCCAGAACCACTGAGCAAGCTCTACACATCCCATGTTGGACAATAGTCTCTTAAAGGCCATGCACAAAGATGGAGGCAGACTGCTTGTGAAGTCTGCAAAGAGCTGAGGATTAGCAAGGGAGATAAGATTAAAGTCCTATCCAGGGGCTTGGATGCTAGTCCCAAATAGAAAATCAGAAATGGTTACAAATATACTTTAAAACGTAAAACTAAGAAAGCCTTACCTAGTAAGTGATGGCTGAGAGATGCTCGAAGATTCAGTTGATTCCATGCTTTGCCAGCACAAGGGACAGAGTGCTGGTTTGAATGAGCGGGATACATGGTTGGGTGTAATTACTACAGAGCCATGGCTATGCACAGAAGGCAGGCGGTGGTCAGGGGATGTGTTCTGTTCTTGAACTCTTTGAGGAGAAATAGAGATCTTGGGTATACTTAGCTAAGTAATATTATCCTTTTCTTGGAAATATTTTAATCTGTGTCTCATCAGGTGAGGCCATTTTCATCTCCAGGCAGAAGGAACCTTTGTGAAAAGATTACTTACTGGCTACATTTGTGGGCACATCTGTCTTTCCACTGGGTAGAAGTCCTGTCTGACAGTTTCTTTATTCCACACCTTATGTCCCATGATCTCTAAGGGACTCTGTGAGCATCAAGGACCATCGTCGTTATGTAACTTATTTTCACACACCCAGCAAAACATTTTCTGAAGACTTCATTAGTGTCCAGTATGCCAATAAGCTAGCAATGAAAGCTCAACATTTTCCATGCCTTGGGACTTCAAACCTCTCTTTATCAAGATAGCAAAGTGAAAGAGGAACATTCTCTTGAGTGCTACAATGCTCCCTTTCAGATCAATGCAATCTGAGCTGTTTCAAATAGAATATTGTGAAATATTGGATTTCACAGAAAGACAGAGGTTCAATTTATTTTTTTTTTTGTTGGCATGCCCATCTCATCAGAAGAATAGGCCTACCACAGATTTTTCTTTAGACATGATACCTAAAGAAGACGAAAGTGCAATTATATTCTGCAGTCATGCATCAGCTTGAAAGAAGTTAATGCAGGTGTTTGAGGCAGAAAACTCACAGACAATAGCTCACAAACAATGAATTGTGGAGCACAGAGCTGGTGAAAGGGATGGGTGCTTTTAGAATGATGACCGGCAGCAAGAGGAGTTATTTCAATTGTCTGGCAGGCATCAGTCAAACAATAAGTCTGTTTGTTTGTCGGAAGACAGCGAACTTACCGAGTGAACACTTTCAACACTGCTAAACATAATTGCTTCCTGAAAATAGATTTTTGCGAGCGAATCGGCATGACTCCCTCCTCTGTGGGACTCTTTGGCTTTCTAGAATTTACAAAGCACTTCTCCTGCTGTCTCAAGCCTTGCTTGAGCACTGCTGGTGCCACACTGCGAAAATCAGATGAGGCGCATGCAGCAAGCCTTCAGTGAGCAACCTCACATACGAGCACACTGCAGACATTGTTTTCATTAACCTAGCGACTCTTAAGATTCAGCACCCTAGAAGTGGAGAGATGGTGGGGAAGGCGTGCCTGCTACCATTTCCTGCTCTGATTTGAACAACACTCACCAGCTGTCGAGTGTGCTGCTGCCTGTGATAAAGAGATCAGCGTAAGCCTCACCTCTTACAGAAAGTCAGAGGGCTGTGCTGGTTCTACATTTCAGAGGCATCGTTAGGATGCTTGGAGTTTCAGAGAATACTGCAGTTTCTAGGCAGAGCATTTCGTAATTGCCTTCTTGAATCTGTGTGCGAACCAGGCATAAGTCTCTGACTTCCTTCAGGAGTAGAGACTTTTCTATACGGACACTGTAGCAAGGTGTGCCACACAGGATGACCGCCTGTCTCACCAGTGTCAAGTAGACCCACCTGAAAAGGCCTCTGCAGCCTGTCTGTGTTATTTGCTACACAAAACACTGTTTCTGCCAGAAGACAGAACTGACCTTTGCAAGACAGCCCCCATCGTCTTACAAATCACACACATTCTTATTGCCCTTTGAAAGCGTAGCCTTATTGTCTGGCCATTCACTGACCTGCCCTTTGGTGTTCCCCACACTTTTGACTCTAGGTCAGTTGCAGAGGTTAATTAGGAGAGGGAGAGGTCAATGACATTCGATAGGCCTTGGCACTAGTGTGCTGCCCAGGACTGGCACAATCCCTTGAGAAGAAAACGGAGCAGTAGAAACAGCAGCTTTCTAGCACCAGCATGACTGCTAGGCCCTCCACGTTCCAAAAGATCTCATTCCATCAGATGCCCGAACTTCAAGGAGACACTCAGAGCATGGAGAGATGTCAGACAGATTGTGAGCTTGCTTGACTCTTCTTATTCTAGAATAGGGCAGCAGCTGGTTCTGATCTATGCTCACTCAGTGATTCACACACAAAGTTTAAGCTCTTAGTTCTCATATTATCAGCCTGATTCTTTCACCATGTCTTATACTTTTAAAGTACAAGATGAATTATATTCATAGATTTACAGAGTAGGAAAAATATCAAGTGGTTGTGCAAATGGATTCATTTGCCATCATCAGCAAGGTCCTAGATTTCTTTAAATTTGTTCCTTTCATCAAAATGTGTTATCCACTTGTCCGCACTATGTGCTGAACCCTTTCCCATTTATTTTGGTAGCCCAGCAATCCTTTCTTCCTCTTAGGTCCCTCTGACAACATTGCTTTATCAGCCTGTATCACCGGATTCTATTTACTGCTCATGAACCATCCATTCTTGTCACTGGTTTCAGGTCTTGGTCATTTACGGTTCTATTCTAGAATGTGGGAATTTCAGTTAACCAACTGGACAGAGCTCAGAGCCCACTTACAAGTTCCTTTCTGCTGCTCACGTCACACAGAGCTGTGTACAGAGAAAGAGAGGAAGATGAGGTGAGAGCCTGTCTGAAGTTCAGAGTACACCGAGTTCCAGGTTCAGTCACACACAGAGGGCTGCGTGCTACAGTTTAGAAGATCAACAACTTCGTTCAGCCAGCCGCACTCTGGAGTATGCACTAACTGTAAACTGCTTCCCAATTTCTCCAGGCAGCTGTGGGTAATGCCATCTGCTGCACCAGTGGCCCTAACTGAACACCCCATATGGACATTTACTCTGCGTTTTGAGACTAAGCTTTTCTGACCAGTCGTTTTTATTGTTTTTATTGAGCTACACATTTTTCTGCACTCTCCTCTCCCCTTTTACCCTCTCCCGTGATCCCCTCATTCCCAATTTACTCAGGAGACCTTGTCTTTTTAACTTTCCTATGTAGTTCCATTTATGTCTCTCTTAGGGTCTTCTTTGTTGTCTAGTTTCTCTGGGTTTGTGGCCTGCAGGCTGGTGTTTCTTTGCTTTATATCTAAAAGCCACTTATGAGTGAATACATATTATATTTATCTTATGGGTCTGAGTTACCTTACTTAGAATAGTTTTTTCTAGTTCCATCCATTTGCCTGCAAATTTCAAGATGTTATTTATTTTATTTTATTTTTTAACCACTGAGTAATAGTCTGTTGTGTAAATGTACCACATTTTCTTTATCCATTCTTTGGTTGAAGGGCATCTAGGCTGTTCCAGGTTTGGGCTATTACAAGTAATGCTGGTATGAACATAGTTTAGCACATGTCCTTGTGGTATGATTGAGCGTCTTTTGGGTATATACCAAGAGTGGTGTTGTTTCTGTAAAGCTAAGGACACGGTCAACAAAACAAAATGGCAGCCTACAGACTAGGAAAATCTCTTCACCAACCCTATATCAGACAGATGGCTGATCTCCAAAAGAACTCAAGAAACTTGACATCAGAAGAACAAAAATATCCAATAAAAATTGTTCATATGTTTAGGTGCAGACCTAAACAGAGAACTCTCAACAGATGAATCTCAAAGGGCTGAAAGACGCTCAAGGAAGTACTCAATATCCTTAGCCATCAGAGAAATAAATATCAAAGCAACTCTGAGATTCCATCTTACACCTATCAGAATGGCCAAGATCAAAACCACTGATGACAGCTTATGCTCGAGAGGATGTGGGGTAAGGGGAACGCTCCTCTATTGTTGGTAGAAGTGCAAACTTGTATAGCTGCTTTAGAAATCAGTATGGCTATTTCTGACCTGTCTTAGAAATTCTTCTCTAACTTTGATGCAAAAAAAAGCTACTGTCAGGAAGAAGGGGAATATTATCTACCAGCCTTTATGCTTTAAACACTTGTTTCCTGGTTATATTTTATTTCAAATATCTATTTTGATAATATTGCTAAATATGTTATTGTTTGTGAGGTGAGGCTACATGATTGTGATTTAAAGCACTGCTGAGACTAAGCCAATATTTCCTGCTGTTGATTTTTAGTCAGTTTTCCTAGTGAAAATATAATACAAAAGATAATTCCATGGCCAGAGGGACTATGTCCTTTTTCAGTACCCCATGAAGTTCAGCTTACTGAGGAATTTCGCCTACTAAGGCTTCCAGGTCCTTGTTCACTTTGCCTCAATGTACTGTCTAGTTTTATGTCAACTTGACACAAGCTAAAATTACCAGAGAGGAGAGAGCCTCACTTGAGAAAATGTCTCCATATGATCAGGGTGTATGTAAGCCTGTAGGGTATTTTCTTAATTAGTGATTGATGGGGAAGGTCATAACACATTGTGGGTGGTGCCATCCCAGAGCTGGTGGTCCTGGGTTCTATAAGAAAGCAGGTTGAGCAAGCCATGAGGAACAAGCCAGTAGGCATCACTCCTGTGTAGCCTAGGCATCAGGTCCTGCCTCCATGCTCCTGCCCTGCTTGAGTTCCTGTCCTGACTTCCTTTGATGATAAACAATTATTTTGAAGGGTAAGGTGAATAAACCCTTTTCTTCCCACCTTGTTTTTGGTCATGGTGTTTCATCACTCAGACACCTTCAGCTGTTCCTGGCTTTCTGTTTGAAATTCACCTTATATTTTTTTGACGTTTGTTCACATTGTGCTTTCTGTTGGTCTCTCCATTTTCCAACTTTAAATTAGGATAGGTAGGCATTTGTGATGAGCAATTTAATATGAATGAGTAGACTGAGGAGTATTTTACCACTCACCAGTGTGGTGGACATTGTCCAATTCACTTAGGGCTTAATTACATCAGAAAGTAGAAGAGGGCTTTCCACCCTCTTTCTGAGCTAGAGAGCTAGGCTATTCATTTGCTCCTGCCCTTGGACATTGATGCTCTTGGATAGTGAGTTTTCAGAATAGAGGTAGACTTTACATATGGACTTCGGCAGGTTTTAGGGCTTTAGACATAGACACACAGACTGGACCCGTACTAATGACTTTCTTAAACATAGTTTCACAGAAGGCAGAATTTGAGACCTAAATGTATGCATACTAGTACAAATCAATATTCAATAAATCTCTATCTCTGTGTTTCTCTATTCCTGTTTTAGTCTCGTTCTCTCCCCTGGTTGTCCGGAGGTTTTTAACCAATGAAGTTTCTGATTGAATCATTTACTTTGCAGTTATTGACATAAAAACACAACTTGTCACTCAAAGACAGTATAATAGTGTTTATTCTGGAGACAAATATTAGTGGATGTGACCTAGGAATGTAGATTTAGATTATGTTATACTCCATGATCCAAAGAACTAACAATTTCTGAATATTTTATAGTATTTTATCAAAGAACAGTTGCAAAATAAGACATTTCTCATTCTCAACTACATTGGTGGATACATCAAGTAGATGGGTACATCCTGATGGAGAGAATGCTGCTAAAGATCTTGAATGCCATCTGACAGCATTCTTAGCCCTTTTATTGGTGGGAAAACAGGACTTTATCAATACATTACAAGCAGTATTTCTTAAATCTGTTCCTCATGGAATGTTAGGTCTGCTTTATCTGCTAGTCACAGGATGTTAGGTTCTACCCATAGGTGGACCTGGGGAGCTGACCATAGCCCATGTTAAATTGTGATGAGGCACTGGACCTGCAATATCCCAACATCTCTACATCACTGCAGTCATGACCCACTCAATCAGACTTTGCAGACACAGCTTCCTTTAGGAATTCTCATTCACACAGGCTGTGCATGCACTCCGAACATTGCTGTTACACTGACTGCTCTAGTCTGTATGGCTGTTGTTAGCCAAGGTCAAATCATCTGGTATAAAATATATTGAGTTGCTTGCTCACCAGAGATGGAGAAAGTATCTGTAGAATAAGTAAGGGTGCAATGACAGTGATGCTTCCAGTTAAATGGCTTTCTGATATAGCCTAGCAATTAGAAGAGTTTCTTGAGACATAGCCTTGAAAAGGAATCAGGAAATCTAGAATGCATGTGCATAGGCTGTACCTTCTGCCCACAACCTAGAGCTACCTTTCTTCCTAAATTTCCTTTCATTTTATGGCTTTGCTGGTCTTGTTTGTACTTTGACACTCAATCCATTCATCATGACCAAGAATTGCTACCTTATCTTCTTTTCTGTTGCAGGTTCCTTTTGTCCTTTTAACCTGGGAAACCCTTGATGTGGGATTTCCTTCTGTATGCTGTGATTACCGTTAATGAATAAAGAACTGCTTTGAACCTATAGCAGAGCAGGGTGGGGTGGAGCAGAGCTAGGCGGGGAGGACTGGACTGAATGCTGGGAGAAAGAGAGATGGAGTCAAAAAGAAGCCATGTAGCCTCTGCTGGAGACAGATGCTGGAATGTTAGCTGATAGGCCACAGCCATGTGGCAATAAACAGATTAATAGAAATGGGTTAAATTAATATGTAAGAGTTAGCCAATAAGAAGCTAGAGCTAATGGGCCAAGCAATGATTTAAATAATATAGTTTCTGTGTGATTATTTCGGGGCTAAGAGGCTGGGAGCCAACAAGTGGCCCCTTCCCTGCCATGTGAGGTTCAGAATCATCTTTTTAAGTGAGTGTTAAACCAAAGGATCACTCTCATCCCAGAACTTGCACAAATTGTATGTACTGACCCATATGCTGAGATCATAAACAAAAATTTCTTTCCATGTGATGGGCTTCATTAAAACTTATTAGTGATTTTCTTCCATCTTATTTATCTAAACTTTGGGACTAGCTAATTAGGCAGGATACTTACCATCTGAAATGTGGAGTAGCATTTAGTAATTGCATGGTTAGTGTTTTCTGCTCTCATGCAGGTTAACAATGAGAGGGAATGAAATATGAATCAGAATGACATTAAAATATGCAATTTGGCAATGAAAAGGAGTATAGGTTAATTAACTCTTATAAAAGGAAAGAGGTCTTTCTTAAAACAGTTCTTATTGTCAGAGAGATCAGTATCATCATAAGGAAACCTAATGCTTTGCACTAGAAAAATTTTCAAGGAGCTCTGTACCCAAGACCTCATGCATAGAAGCCTCAGTCTTCAGAAAGTAAGCTGTCATTTGAGAGGAAAGAGCCTAACCAGAAGAAAGAGCCTTTGAAAAGATTGCTTGTTCCCTGAAAGGAATTACCTAGAGATGTGTTTTGCTAACCATGAGTGATATGATATTGAGGAACTATGGAATCGTGCTCTCTGTTCCTAGAATAGACCGAGGCCAAGCAATGAATGGCAGGGCCCCGGCACTATGAAGGTGAAAAATAAATTACAGTGGAGATCTTAGTAGGTTGGAGATGATAATATAATAGGATGTCCAACAATGACATTACTGTGTTGGGGATGATAAGACCATACGATGTCCAACCATGAAGGCTTAAAGAACAAAGTAGAGCTGGACCAAGGGAGGATAAGTGTTGTTTAGGAAGCAAGCTGGAGGAGTGGGATTACACAAGACTTTTACAGACCAGACAATTTTCTCAGAGGCCCCAGATGTTGAATGTGGGGTCGAAATATTTAGTGACTTCACTGGTGGATTTTGGTCATGCTTTGGTGTGACAATTTCTTGCTATTTATTCATTTTTCCTCTTTGGAAAGAGAGTGTTTATCCTATGACATTGTGTGATGGAAATATGTAACTTGGTTTTTGAATTTTCAAAGTTCCACAGTTAAGCGATTGCCCAAGTCTCAGAGAGACTGCACTTAACACTTTTAAACAGTTTGGAACAATTAAAGACAATTTTTTTAATCTTACATTGAATATATTTTGCATTATTAGATGTCCATGAGCTTAATTAGACAAGGATGGTAAACTACATTTTAAATGCGATATGTTTAAATATCTTGGTAACAAAGGGTGGTGTTGTGATGGCTAATCATGACTGTCAGGATGATAAGATTTATAATCACTTAGGAAGCTATTCTATGGGCATTCTTTTGGATGATTATCTAAATTAAGTTAAATTGGAAAGACTCATCCAAATTTTGGTTGTATTATACTTTAGGTTAAGTTTTGGAATTGGATAAAATTGATAGTGCAGCTGAACAGCAATGTTTATTTCTTTTTGCTTCCTGGTTATGGATATGGTGTGGCCCTCTGCTTTATGCCGCTGCCTCATGTTCCTTTTTCCATGATGGACCATATTCTTAAAATGTGAGCCCAGGTATGTCTACTTTTCTTTAAGCTGTGTTTGGGGGGTATTTTTCCCCCAAAGAAATCAGAAAAGTAAGCATTATGATAAACTTAGAAAAGCAGAGTACTGGAAATTTGGATGGTAAACAGAGGATCCAATCAAGATGTTCCCTGCAAATACCCTCCTCTTCTTTTCTTCACATCCATCAAAGCTTCTGAGACAGCTGCTGCCCTGCTACCCTTTATGGATCTTGGTGTATCACTGTTGAATTCTTTATTTGTTTACATATATAATAGACATTAAGATGTTCCATTTACTTGTGTTCCCCAAGTACTAAGCCTAGAGCTTGTAACACATAACACAGGTGATTACGATGAAGTATTATCTGGCCTCCAATATATATAGTCCACCATTATCCACAACTTCTCTGTCATTGCACCCTATCATAATATTTTCATGAATATTAAAACAGTGATATACTTACATAAGGACCCAACTTCCCTGTTTCAATGCTGCATATACTGTCGCTTATTAATTCAGTGCAGTCACTGTTACTTGATCCCCAGGCAAGTAGAAGCTTGCCATGAACAGATAGACACTTGGAGATGTGTCATACAGTGACATCATTAACAATAGAAAAGTGTGGAGAAGCAAGAGCTGTTTATGGTTTTGATTCTTGTTCTTGAGAATGCTGCAGTGATATTTTTCCCATTGCTATACTGTATCTTAGGTTTCCAATGGAACGTGAGTAGGATTTCCAAGGAGGGTTCAAAAAATAAGTCATAGTAAAAAGACAAAATGTGTAAATAGATTATAATGTGGAATGAAATGCAAATTGAGTATAGGCAAACACTTTTATATGGCTTTACCATCCAACCCTATCAGAGTGCCTCAGATTCCTACAGTGGCTTCCACTCACAGTTCTATTACATGTTGCCACTCAAGGGCATTTGATGTTTTCTCTCTCTGGAAATTCATTTGCATTTAAATGATTTGAAATAATCATAAAAGCCAAGTGCTATGAAGTTTGAAATTAGTTACTGTCTATAAATTGTGATGCTATTAAAAGATGATTGTGGAGAACTTTGCTGTCTCAGATGTAGGCAGATGAAAATCTAACAAAGTACACCTTGTTACAAGCCTGTACAGAATGATGGGATATGGAGTTAAATTGATTTATTTTTCTATCAGTGCCTATAAACTCAACGCACTTGGGCTTATAACAAACTTTTCCATCTAAGCTATATGTGCTCTCTCTAAATCTAGGGATGTTTTATGGAACTGACTAGATTTCATTCTTATCCGTTATAGAAAATGAAAATTGGGGAACTGAGTTGTAGATACTCTGGGCTGCATTTTTTTATGAGAATCTTGGAGAACAGTATGTATATTTTTGAAAATATTAGGTTAGAGTTATCTCCAACTTACACATTACCAGAGTAGCAGTATTTTATCTAAAGAAGGCATAGGCTCAAAAGAAGAACATCTTTGGTTCTAAGGACTCTTCTGGTAATAGCTGTAAGATGCTGGTGAATTTGCTTAATTTCTCTGACTCCAAACTGGAAACAGCATAATATGTTTACTGTAGACTTACAGTGAAAGAAATAATATGGTTAAGTTTTTACTCCATTGTGTGCATCAACGTAGGATCTTCACAGTCACTGGCCACTCTCTTTCAAGACATGCCTGAGAGTGTCCATCCTTCCTTGACTGTGTCCCTATGTCTGTCTTTGAACTGATTTTTGCACATGGCCTCAAAATGATTTGATTCTTATTTCAAAATATGGAATGAATCTTCTCTCTCTCATTGTATTTAACCTTTCAAAGTGTAATGAATAAAACACAGGGAATGGTGCCCTTCAAGTTTGGGGTAACATATTGAAAATTATCTTGCAGTTCATACTGCTTTGGGATTGTTTCCTTTTCCATAGCTACTATGGTGTGAAGAAGATTAAGTCACTCTTGGGGAAGGACCTTGTGCTGAGAAACTAACCTGTGTCTGCTCACTAAGTGTGTTGTGTAGTTTTAAAGCCAAGAAGTCTGAGATGGAGATGGGAACTGGGCTGGTTCTCTGGAAGACTGTAAACAAAGTGTCTGATAAGGTCTTGTTCTTTGCTTAGTTGTCTGTTTCCAGGTGCATTCCCTATAGAAGTCTTTTGTAAGGACCATTCTTTCATAAGGACCCCATTCACACTGGATCAAGGTCTAGCTTAATGATTCCATTTTATCATGATTGATTAGCTCATTAAGAATTCTATCTTCAAAGACTGTCACTCTCTATGGTACTGGAGGTAAGACCTTAACCTCTAGATACTCAGTGGAATGGTTCTATCCTGATCTAATACTGCCTTACCAGTTATATTAGCATGTCACCTTGAAAGATGATTTTCCTGCTCTCATTCCACGTGAGCCCTAAATAAATTTCCAACTCGTAAATAAAATAAGAAACTATTGTCTGCAGCCACTATATTTGGTGTTGAGCAGCAATCAGTAAACTAGTTTCTCTCAACTGGACTTCTAACAAATTTTCAAAATATAAAAGGACTTTTATGTCTACCTCACTGTTTTCCATTGTATGTCTGGGTGCCCTATGCAGGACTGTGATCCACGTCTAGCTCCCCTAAATAAATCTGAGCTCTTTTTAATACACAAATAGCAAAACCACTATGACCTGTTCCTCATATATTTTATTACCAAAATTTAGATTTTGGAGATTTGACCACAAAACAAACAGGTCCCCTAAGGTCATTTATAAGATTAGACTTGACTCCTGATGGAGAGAAGTAATGAGAGAGACTCAGAAGAAGACAAACTAAAAAGTTAAGAAAAAGGTAGGATTAAGATGAGATCAGTAAGTTTTCCTTTCCCAATGTCTGCTCACACCTGTTCAAATAACAATTGTGAGTAATCTGCTCCCATGACGACGACTTCACACACCTTCAACAGGAAGCTTCCCTAACCCCACCTTTGCTGATTTTCTGTGTGTTTCTGTGTATGTGTTTTCCTGTGTGTGTACACAAGAAGGTTGGATGTGCATGCTAGTTGGTTTCCCCAGTTGACACCTAACTTAGATTTTTTTCTCTTTAAATTTTTAAATTAATATTTTTATCAATTCTTTGAGAATTTCATGCAATGTATCATGATTGTACTTATTTCCAGATTCACCCACCTTCCTCCCCACACAACTTGCTGTCCTTTCCCATTTTACTTCCTTTTTTCTTTTCCTTCTTCCTTTCCTCCTTCCTTCCTTCCTTCCTTCCTTCCTTCCTTCCTTCCTTCCTTCC
>JABTXL010006079.1:3539937-3618279 GCA_025134845.1 Neodon shergylaensis | reverse complement strand
CTTTCTTTCTTTCTTTCTTTCTTTCTTTCTTTCTTTCTTTCTTTCTTCCTTCCTTTCTTTCCTTCTTCTTTTCTTATTCATAAAGTCCAATTTATGCTTCCCAAGTATTCTTAGAGGTGAAGCCTCAATGGGATGTGACTGAAGCCAGGGGCCACAAATTTAAAGAAAAGTGATCCTCCCTCTCCCAGCAGCTATCAATTCCCAACAGCTCCTCAGCTAGCTAGTTGGATTTGGTGTCCACTCCCTCTTGCTGTCTTCTGTGATTTTTGTCTGGCTCGGACTTACACAGATCCTGTGCCTGCTGTCACAATCACTGTGAGATTTTGAGTTTACTGCAGTGTTGTATCCTGACAACACTGTTTCTTTGTAGCCATCTGCTACCTCTGGCTCTTTCAGTCTTTAATCTCCATCTTTGTTTTTGAGAACTGATTGTTCACAGGACCTCGAGCTTGCCATTTTGACTAGTAAGCCCTCAGAGATTCTCGTTTCTCTGCCTCTCCTACATTATGTGGTACAGATTTGAGTCAAGATGCCTGGCTTTTATATAACTGATAAGGAACTGATCTTAGGTTTTCTTGTTTGTGAAGCAAGTATTTTACCCACTGATCCATTTTTTAGCCTCTTTTCATTGGTGATATTTCCATTATTTTTATTTCTTGCTCTTTACCAATATCTCTGGGGGTAGATTAGATCAAGTTTCTGTCCTCAAACAGCAGTAAAGACCCATTTGTCTTATCTGAAGAAGTTAGGGAAGGAGGTCTAGTGGGAAACCTGCTTATTTAATGTGCAAATCAATCCCACACCAGTTAGACTTTTAAGGGGTATTTATTTTCAGGGGTAAAACTTACAAAACACCAACCGTCAGGAAAGGAGCCTAGTAGCTTGGGCAGGAGCTGGAACCAAGCGCTGGAACCAAAAGAGCAAGCTGAGGCTTGCTGCTCTTTTTTAAAGATAAATAGACCACACCCCAGTGGGCTGGTACTTCAGCAGCTATTGGCTGAAGGAGCAGAAGGTCCTCCTGCAGCACTCATTCTCTAGAATGACAGTGCTAAAGCTGAGGAGATCAAGACCATGTAAAGAGTTCAACTAATAGCACTGTAGGCCGAGTGGGAAAAGAGAGTATAGGTGTTTGTTTCACTGTTGTCCTTTAAAGTTTATTTCCAACACAGGTGCTGAGATGAACATGGGAGAATCCAGATAGATTGGGATACCAGCCTAGGCTTCTATGGAGGTCGTGACACTTTCTGAGATAGAGATATTGATTATTGATTTTTTGTGGCTTCTAAATTTTGCTTCAGCTGCAAGAGCTATTGGAGTAACTGGGAGACTGTGGGTTGTGCACAGGCTCAATACACTCAATAGAGGAGCACAAACTACACTTAGTAAGTTTCAATCAGTATTGAAAGGTACACCTTCTAAACCACAAGAACCTTTTCTGCAAATATATTAATTCTTAAGATTAAAGGAAGAAGTCATTACAAGAAAAAAATAAAAGATTCAGAAACATGGTGTGCATGATTACTAACACGACTGGAGAAAATGTGTGATATTTTAATTATGCTCACACTTCTGGACAATCAACCAGATCAAGAAAATATAGACTTTTCTTTCAAAACTAGAAAATCAACTAGATAATGGAAAAGGCAGCTTAAATTATGCCTAAAAGAGGCAAGTCCACACCCACAAGCACGGAATTTGAATTGCTTAGCCATCCAATATTATTCATGTATGTGTTTCATCCTGTTTTAAATTGTTGTAGTTGTTTTTGCATTTGAAGAACAAGGATATGCTTGGTTTTAATTTAATGGTTTGGGGCTACAACATCCATTATGGGAACTACACTCAAAGGATCTGTGTGCCAACAGATGGCATGGGTTTTCTGCATATTTACACTCCCATATACTTTCCATAAACTCAAACTTGCCAACTTGCATGTGAAGAAATTAAGCAGGGGATATAAAGAAAGGGAACAAATATCATGAGCCCCTTCTTTAAAAAGTCAAGCGAATATTGTACACATTTCTGGCATTAGGATATGCAATGCCTGTTTCCATTAATTAAAGAACAGGTGTCATGTAAGCAACAGAGAGACAAAAGAGATGGGCTGTAGGTGACCTTGTGGCATTTATTTCAGTAGGAAATAAAACAAAAACTGAAATATAGATTGTTTATTGAACAGTTAGCCTTTCAACTATTAAATATTTGCTTGTGATGTTTGCTGAGCTGCAGTCAGGCCCAGGAGAGCACAGCATCTCATCAGGGTTGGAAGCAAGGTGCAATTATGCATATGCTTTAGTGACTATGCCATGTGAATCCTCACCCTCACAAGCAAGTGTGGCAAAATTAAAGCTATGCACACACAATTGCTGAACAGCTTCTTTTCTTTTGATGTGTGTGGAGGGGTGGATTGGAGATACCCTGATCAATAAAATATGGCAGTTTTTCTAATCTTCAGCTTCAAGAAACCTACTTTTATCTAATTTCTGGGTTGGATCTCTGTAATTCACAGACTAGCCGGGTTTAAGAAATCTTATTTCACACAGCCCGCAGTTAAACCAATGGACAACTGATTTCATAAAACAATAGTGGATTAGCACTATTAGATTAGTACAACCCAAACCAAACAGCAGATCAGGAAATCCAGAGAATGAAAAGTAAGTAGACAATAACTTGTTTTACTAAGCCTCTGAACTTCAGAATGGCATATTATTCAGCAAAAGCTAAATAATGCAGAATGTGAAGGAATTAGAGAGAATTGAGTTCACCATGTTTTTTATGGCTTTATGCAAAGATACTTTTTTTTTTGCCATAAAGCACTGATTCACCTGGATTATGCCACAAGTATGCCATATGTAAGCCTATAAAATGCATATGTTTTAAAAGCTTATTTAAGGCAGAAGCCAGAAATATTTTGTACTGTAAATTAAAATAAAACATAATATACATGGACAGGAAGTTTATAAAATACAACTGCATTATATTTATAATTTTATACTGACATTTTGGGATAGCTCAATACAATGACTAATTTGCTTGGAATTACAAATAAGAATATTATTTCTCAAAGAAGTAGACTATGTAAATACCGTAACCTGTGCGATGGATAACAATAAGTTAAAACTACTGACTTATCAAAAAACTCAAATAACTTACTCAAGTAGGAGCTGGAGGATGGTTCAACGTTGAGAAATTATCAATGATACTTGCCAAAATAGTAGAGATAAAAATAGATTGGAACTTCCTGGGAGATCTTTAGAAGCTATCAATATGTCAGGTATCCAAACTTTATAGAGAAAATTTTAGCAATCACAGGATGGAATCAAAAATTGCACAGTATATGACAAAGCATGTACAACAACCCAACAGCCAATATCATCCTTGCTAATGACGGTTACCATGGACTTTTCTGCATATCTGGCGCTATTCTGTCTCTACATATAGCATCTCATTTAATAACTAAAATGTCTCTAACTAGCTAGCATTGATTTTCATTTGCCACGGATAACAAAATTGAGGAACAAAGAGATTTTGCAAGTTTTCCAAGATCGCAAGTGATGAAATCGTTGAATTTCATTACATTAGTTATGAAATAAGCCTTTATGAAAATGCTGAGCAATAAATTAAAATTCCATATAGTTCAAAGATGCCTAGTATTGACAACAAAATTCAGCATTTTGGAAACTTTTTATACAGTATGTAAATAATTATAACAAAGCTCAAGAGAAGAAACAATAAATGTATTTACTATAGTAGTAGCTGAAAAGGTTCAATATGTGTTAAGGAAGAATATTGTAAAAGCAGAGATCCCAACTTCCTGCTGCCTATGTCCAATATGTACTATGTCCTATGTACTATAAACAGATGTATTTGTCTTGGGTAGGGATAGAGAATGCAGAATGAAAGGATCAGGAAGATATGGTAAGGCAGAAATAGGGGGAGAAGGATAAAGGCAGATAGACAAGACAAAGAATAAAGAAGAATGGCGCTAGACTCTCCTGAAGACACCAGGAGGGGATTGCTTAGTAAGAGTAGTTATGTGACCTTACATTCCTTTTACCTACCTGAAGGCATTTAAGTGTATTTGACTTTCCTCTTTACTACAGAGGAAAAAATAGAAAGATTTTAGTGCAATGTATGTGTTTAATGCAATAAGGCTCCAGGACAAATTTTACTCAGTAAATAATCTCCAAGTTGAGTGAGATACTAAGTATTAATGTCTTTAATATAGTAGTTACAAATGACTGAAATAAACCACAAAAATAATGTAACATAAAAATCTCTGAACGTATGAATAAAAACATATATGATGAGCAATATATCAAAGTTTGATATCATATTGACTATAATACATAAGTAAAATGAGGTAATTATTTGACCATGATTTTAACAAAGGTCAAAATCTTATTGAGAGCCAGTACTGATTAAAGCAAAAAAAGAAAGTAGCTCTATCTATCTATCTATCTATCTATCTATCTATCTATCTATCTTCTATCAATCATCTATCAATTATCTATCTATCTATCTATCTATCTATCTATCTATCTATCTATCCATCTATCTATTATCTATCTATCTATACCACATACAAGTTGATAACTTGATATGTCACAATATAAATGTATGTACACTCTAATTTAGCAGCTTAGATTGTGTCCAGTATCGATGCTATCATTAAATGCTGGAGTTTACAAAATGATCTGGTCCATGGGAATATAAATTCTCCCACTCACTATAGAAAACTGTATGGAAATTCCTGAAAAATTAAAAAGGCACTTCTATATACACCATCAGTCTTTCTGCATGTCTCGAAGAGAGACAAGGTGTACATTCTTACACTTATTACAAGATTACTGAAATAGCAAAACTATAGAATAAGAACAAGTGCTCAGTGACAGAGCAGTGGATGGTGGGAATTTAGTACAAAAGGCCAGTGGAATGTTATTTATCCACACAAAGAATGAAATCCTGTCATTTTTTCAGCAACACAGCAGAACTTGGGTCAACTGAAACAAGCAGGTCAATGGATAATAAATCCTCCATGATGTTGTCCATGTGCAGAATATAAAACATGGATCTGACTGAGGTATAAACCCAAAATGAGGTTGCCAAAGGCTAGGGAGGGTAGATGGAAGAGCTTTGTCAGTGGGAACAAGGATACACATGAGTAGGAGGCATCCATCTTGAGTTCTGTTAAAGACTACAGTAATGATAACCAGTATCATTTAATGTGTATATTCTAAAATAGCTGGTGGAGAGATTCTTGTTGCTTACACCACCGATAAACAACACATTTGAACAGTGAAGTCGCCAGATATTCTTGTTTGGTCAATATATAAAGTTTACTTGTTTTGAATGAGCATGGCTTATCCACTTTTGAATCCACTTACCCATAAAATATTATAGAATTACATGGGATGATGAAATTATGGAAAGTTCCATTTTCTTCTTTTTATGTATGAGCATTTTTATAAATGTATTGGTATATATATTGAATATCACAGTGAAAATATGATGCCAGGGAAATTCTCTTATGTAATAATCACCTGATACTCTTGTATAGTACACTGCAACCTGTAAATATGACTAAACACTATATGTAAGTCAAAATAAAATAATATTTAAAAGAATAAAAATATCCCCAAGGCCCTCTCTTTTTCTGTGAAATTTTCATGTTCATGGGACTTTATCCAAAGCAAATAACTGGGTATATATATATATGCAAACATACACATACATATATACATATACACACACACATACGTGTGTGTGTATATGTATATATGTGTACATACATACAATACGTGTGTGTATATGTATATATGTGTACATGTGTGTGCTAAAGGACATTTTCCATGTATTTTATGCTATTTAAAATGTAAGCACTGAAAGACCATTAGCATGGATTGAACAAATCAATTATTATATATACCAGAAAGCATACCATTTAGCCTTTTAAAAGGTTATGGAAGCCTGGGAGTGTGGTTCAGAGATCAAACACTTCTTCAAACCATGAACAAATCCATGGCTTCATTTCTCAGTACTACAAAAACACACAAATAAACAAAAACAGGAATATTTGAATTAAACTAGAAAACATTTATGGGACAACAACAAGGGAAAGGGAAGTTTACAGCACCACACAAGTTTGGCTCATCCGTCATTTGTAATGTTTTACTGCAACAATCATAGCCGGATGGCGAGATTATGGGCAGTTTCACTCATTTCATTTTATTTTTGTGCATTTTCTATAACAAAAGTAATTGCATATGTTAAATATCGCAGTGAAATTACAATCTGCCTTATAATAAATTTCTCTTATAATAAATCACCTCTTTCTTATAGCAGAACATTTTTCCAAATACTTGTCTGGAAGCTTATGATGGATGTAGTTATGACAGAGAGAAAACTCAGAGCTTTCCCCTGACACACCTAAGCTCCCTGGGGATGTGGGAGGAAGAGCAAGGAAAGATAGGCATCGAAGGGCTCAAGATTTGAGGGATTAAAATAACATGGTGCAGAGAAACAAAGCATTTTACCTGTGACTATGAGAATCCCTGGTTCTAAATCTTTTAAGTAGAAACCAAATGACTAATTTCATCAATCGCTTGTAACCTAGATTCCTTCACAACATTCTGCTCATCACCAATGCATGACCTTTCTCTACTCACACCATTATTCCTTTCTACTTTTCTCTGAAATGCAGAAATGCTTTCTTTAACTCTACTAGGTAGTGGAATTGAGTGTTTTCTCTGTGGGGGTCTCTGTGTGTTCTTTCTAAGCCTTAATTTTCCACATGGCCTTGAATAATTTACACCATTCTCAGAGGCTCAGTTTCTACCAGTAAGTTGGAGTCAACTTGTCTGCTTCTCTTTCCTTATCTGAGCAGTCTGTATTGAGGGTTAAATGGTGTCACTGGTGTGAAATCACATTGTAATGACTAAATTGATACATTTTATTAATACCATCATTACTATGGTTGATTGCTCATGCCATTCAAACTATAGATAGGAAATGTAAAGTTTAAGTAAATTGTTGCAGCCTACATGTTCTCAGCTTTGTATGACATCAGAAGGCACAGTGTTAGGAGGTTTGGAGGCTTGCCTTTAGTACTTTTCCTATGTTGGCAAGTTTCTTTTGTTTGAATTTGAGGTGTCTGGTTCAGCTTAAGCAGTTTACACTGGATGCCGTGATGGTCCTGCTTTTGCTTTGTGTACTGATTTATGAAGAAAAGCTGATCACCAGAGTATGCCACAGAACTTCCAAGGTTTTAGCTTCTTTTCCCATTGTTGAGATAACATGTAATATAAAAACATAAGGAAAAAAAAGCATTCATTTCAGCTCACAATCCCAGGCTTCAATCCTTTGTAGGAGGAAGGCAAAGCAGTAGGGACTTGAAAGAGTTTAACACATCTCGTATAGTCGAGAGCAGAGCGAGGCGAATGCATAGATGCTTGCCAGTACTCAGTTATCTTTCTCTATTCTTAGACAACCCAGAGCAAAAGCATGGGGAATGATGTTGCCTGTAGGGATTGTGTCTTTCCACATCATTAGTGGAGTGAAGACAAGTCTCCACAGGCATACCTAAGCCTGCTTGTTCTAGACAAGTCCTTTGTTGAAACTCTTCTCTTATATTATGACAAACTGAAAACAAAAATATATCATCTAATATAAACCTGGAGTATCTGCTCCTTGCTGCTCACTTCAGGTTTTACTTTTGTTTTACCAAGGTGTTTAGGTTTGCCACTTATTGAGTAGCAGTGAATAACTAGCTTCCCAGGAAGCCCTCCAAAGGAAGTTAATTAGAACAGGATTTCCTGAGAAGTGTTTTCAGACTTCATAGGTACACTTTTTAGTGACTAGATATGTAGTTTTCAGCAGACTAGACGTGTATTATGAGATAGGGAATCATGGTTAGAGCACTAGATTTCAAGAATTTTTACTTGTATACTTGGGATGGAGGTGAAAGCCCATCTGAGAAGAGGTGGGACATGGGCATACTGTGAGCTACTGATACCTTTATGAGGTAAATGGGCACCCTGGCTGCCTGATTCCAGGAAGTTTACCATTTAAACTAGTGTGGCCCTGAGCAGAGGAGCTTGAGGTTACAGGAACATTCTAGTTTACTCTTTCCATTAAAGTAGCAATAAGCACCATGGCATACTGTTATTTGAAATGTGGTTGGCATGACTAAGGAAAATAACTTGTCAGTTGGATGAGTCATTGCTCTCTTGGCTCCTGTTACTTTTATCTTCCTGGAATGTGCCCTGGATGCAAGTGGACAGAGGCATCTCTCACTGAACACCATTACTAGTGTTGGAACTAAACTTTGGGTCTCATTTCAGCTAGAAATGGATGCTATCAACCAACTGAAGGCTCCTGTAGTACTCATTGAACAACAATGTCTATAAAGAACATGAAAGTCTATTTCTCTACCACGGGAACTTATATGCTATTATAGCTTCTAGTATCTGTTCTCTGTACCATTTCAGGTCTATAAATGAAACATGAGAAACAAAGAAAATGGCCCACCTTATGGACAGGTCTGAAAGAGAAGAAGGAAGTATGGATATTGATTAAGTATATGTATATATAATATGTATATAATATATGATACATATAATATATATGTCTACTATCTAGACACATTCTAGTAGAGAAATCTGGATGCAAAAAAGGGAAATGACACTTAAAGGAAGTGTAAGCTATGAGTTTAGGTCAAAAGACTTGAAAAAAGATGAAAGAAAATTTGCTAAAAATATTATGAGATACATCTGTATATAGTCAGTTGTGTTCTCAACAATATTTAAGCAACATAAATAAAGTCATAGGTAAATATTAGGTGAATATATCTATATCTAATCTATCTCTATATCTTTATCTACATCTATATATGTACATAAAACAATTTGAATGACAAGGAACACTTCCGACAATAAAAGCAAAGTGAGAATTATGAGTGCCATAGATGGAATTCATTGATGAAATCAGTTTCTGAAGGAAAAGTCAGTGCATTAGAATTTGAGAATTTGGTTCAAACAGATTACTCAAAAAATTAATAGAAAGATGTAAAAATAAGCAATATATAAGCATAAGAGGGATAATTAAAGAAACACTAAAACAAGTCTGCATAATTAATGCTGAGCTAAGAAAATCTCATCCATCAAGTCCAGGAGATTCATAACCAGAATGCTTAAATGTAGCCCTGTGCCATTTAGGCATATATAACAGCAAATTAAGAGGGCCCGTGACTGCATGACTGTAATGACAAGAAACATGTTCCCATGATTCCACTTGACTTTTCCTTTTTCTAATATGTGTGTGTATGTATATATACATACATACATACAAACACACACACACACGGTGTGGGAGGTCCTTTTGTCTGTGTGCTGCTTTTCTTGGTTAATGAATAAAGAAACTGCCTTGGCCTTTTGATAGGGAAGAACTTAGGTAGGCAGGGAAGACAGAACTGAATGCTGGGAGAAAAAAAGAGTCAGAGAAATGCCATGGATCCACTGCCTGAGACAGAAACTGAAATGTGCCGAAACTTTGCTGGTAAGCCACGACCTCATGGTGATGCAAAGATTAATAGGAATGGGTTAAATTAAGATATAAGAGTTATCCAATAAGAAGCTAGAGCTAATGGGCCAAGCAGTGACTTAATTAATATATTTTCTGTGTGGTTATTTTGGGGCTAAGCTAGCCTAGAGACCAGGACAAACAAACGGCCTCCTCCTACACACGTTTCCTAATCTACATGTGTGTATGTATATATGCATATATTCAAAGTTTGTATATATTCATAACATCTATAATATAATTTATTATTTATATATAATATAAATATAAATTACCATATATGTATGTAAATTGCAGGCACACATATATCTCTTTTGTGTGTGGTCAGAGGGCAACTTCCTTCTATCTTTAAATCAAAAGCCAGGCTTACTCTGTAAACATCTTTACTTGAAGAGCCACCTAGTCAAACCCCACTTGACTCTGTACTGTGTCTCATGTAGCGAAAAACTATAAGGATTTTAGAAAGATTCAAGCATGATAACACTTAAAAATGCATTCTACTGCTTTTCAGCTTCATTATAGTAATATACGTACTTTTGGCATGCCTTCAAAAAGATGAATTCAGAATCAACTTTATACGGAAAAACAAAAAACCCAGGATAGCCAAAACAATCCTATACAATAAAGGATCTTCTGGAGGCATTACCATCCCCGACTTCAAACTCTATTACAGAGCTACAGTAATGAAAACAGGGTGGTACTGGCATAAAAACAGAGAAGTCGATCAATGGAATCGCATACAAGACCCAAATTTTAACCCACAAACCTATGATCACCTCATTTTCGATAAAGGAGCTAAAAGTATACAATGGAGGAAAGAAAGCATCTTCAACAAATGGTGCTGGCACAACTGGATATCAACCTGTAGAAGAATGAAAATAGACCCATATCTATCACCTTGCACAAAACTCAAGTCCAAATGGATCAAAGACCTCAATATTAGTCCGAACACATTGAACCTGATAGAAGAGAAAGTGGGAAGCACCCTACAACAAATGGGCACAGGAGATCGCTTTCTATGTATAACCCCAGCAGCACAGACATTAAGGGCAACATTGAATAAATGGGACCTACTAAAACTGAGAAGCTTCTGTAAAGCAAAGGACACTGTCACTAAGACAAAAAGGCAACCTACTGACTGGGAGAAGATCTTCACCAACCCTGCAACAGACAAAGGTCTGATCTCCAAAATTTTTAGGGAACTCAAGAAACTAGACTTCAAAATGCTAATTAACCCAATTAAAAATGGGGCACTGAACTGAACAGAGAATTCTCAACAGAAGAAGTTCAAATGGCCAAAAGACACTTAAGGTCATGCTCAACCTCCTTAGTGATTAGGGAAATGCAAATCAAAACAACTTTGAGATATCATCATACACTTGTCAGAATGGCTAAAATCAAAAACACCAATGATAGCCTTTGCTGGAGAGGCTGTGGAGGAAGGAGTACCCTCATCCATTGCTGGTGGGAATGCAATCTTGTGCAACCACTTTGGAAATCAGTGTTTCGGTTTCTCAGGAAATTCGGGATCAACCTACCCCTGGACCCAGCAATACCACTCTTGGGAATATACCCAAGAGATGCCCTATCACATGACAAAAGCATTTGTTCAACTATGTTCATAGCAGTATTATTTGTAATAGCCAGAACCTGGAAACAACCTAGATGCCCTTCAATGGAAGAATGGATGAAGAAAGTGTGGAATATATACACATTAGAGTACTACGCTGCGGTAAAAAACAATGACTTCTCGAATTTTGCATGCAAATGGATGGAAATAGAAAACACTATCCTGAGTGAGGTAACCCAGACCCAAAAAGATGAACATAGGATGTACTCACTCATAATTGGTTTCTAGCCATAAATAATGGTCACGGAGTATATAATTGGTGAACCTAAAGAAGCTAAATAAGAAGGCGAACCCAAGGAAAAACATATAATTATCCTCTTGGCTATGGGAAGTAGACAAAATTGCCGGGGAGAAAATTTGGGATCTTGGGGGTGGGGTGGGATGGGAGTATCGGGGGATGGGGAGAGAAAAGTGAGAAGGGGAGGATGAGGGAAACTTGGGGAAACAGGATGATTGGGATAAAGGAAGGTTGGATAGGGGAGCACGGAAGCTCAATTCTTAGTTAAGGGAGCCACCTTAGGGTTGGCAAGAGACTTGAACCCAGAGTGGCTCCCAGGATCCCAAGGCTAGGTCCCCAGTTAGTTCCTTGGGCAGCTGAGGATAGGGAACCTGAAATGACCCTATCCTATAGCAATGCTGACGAATATCTTGCATATCACCATAGAACCTTCATCTGGTGATGGATGGAGATAGTCACAGAGACCCACGCTGGAGCACCGGACTGAGCTCCCAAGTTCCCATTGAGGAGCGGAAGGAGGGAGAACATGAGCAAGGAAGTCAGTACCACGAGGGGTACACCCAACCACTGAGTCAGTGTGGCTGATCTATTGGGAGCTCACCAAGGCCAGCTGGACTGAGACGGAAGAAGCATGGGATAAAACCGGACTCTCTGAACATGGCGAACAATGGGGGCTGATGAGAAGCCAAGGACAATGGCCCTGGGTTTTGATCCTACTTCAAGTTCTGGCTTTGTGGGAGCCTAGCCAGTTTGGATGTTCACCTTCCTAGACATGGACGGAGGGGGGAGGACCTTGGGCTTTCCACAGGGCAGGGAACCCTGACTGCTCTTTGGACTGGAGAGGGAGGGGGATGGGGAGAGGAGTGGCGGGAGGGGGAGAAGGGTGGGAGGAGGGGGAGGGAAATGGGAGGCAGGGAGGAGGGGGAAACGTTTTTTTTTTCTTTTTCTCAAAAAAAAAAAGATGAATTCAGAGTAAAAATTCCCAGGCATGTTCATGGTTGAGCTCTGTCCTATAAAGAACAGGAAAGTCTTTTCTAGACAACTCCCAGAGCAGAACATTTCCTGAAACAACTAGAACCTCCCTAAGCTGGAAATGCAGTTCAGAAAGTAAAATAATTCTGTTCTCAATTTGAACATAGAAGTAAAGCTTTAAAAAATAGCCATGGAAACTTGTCAAGCTGTTTTTCAGAAATACTGTCCATTACTTACTTTGGAAATAAGTCAATATTAAGAAACAAATTGTTTGTTTTCATAATCCTTGTAAATAGTAATAGCTAATAATTAAACGATGCTTGCTAATTGCCAGACTGTAGCCTAAATATTATCAAATCCTCATGGTAGCCTTTTAAGATAAACATTATTGTCTCAAGTCTATTTTTATAGAAAATACATAAATAGAAAAGTGAAGAAATTTGGGTCTGATCAAGGATTTGCCTATGAAAAGCCTGACCCTATCATTGGTATCCTTTACCTCTTTGCTACAATGCCAAAAACATGGAAAATATTTATTGACTTACATTTTATTTCAGATTATCTATTGTGTGTATGCATGTTCTCCTGTGTGTGTTTCTGAGGGTGCTCATGTGTGCAGGTGCATGTGCACATGTCTGTATGCACATGGAGGCCCAAGACATTGTCTATCTTCCTATATCACTTTTTGCATTGAATGTTGAGGTGGCATTACTCATCTTTTCAACTAGTCTGACTGCGCAGTTTGCTACAGTGATTCCCTGCTCCTACCTTTGTCATACTGGGATTATAGATAGGCTGTCATACCCACCTGGCTTATCATGGGTACTGGAACCAGAACTCTGGTCCTCACCTTTGAGCATCAAGTGTTATACCTGTTGAGCCATTTTCTCCACCCCTTTACTGATACATTCTCACCCATTTTAAACCACAGTATGTTAGAACAAAACAAATTACTGTAGGTTTCTGTGGATTGATTGGGCAGGTCTTGTTTAGAGCCTCCACAGTCCACAATGGTGCGGACCTACCACACGTATAAATGCCACTGATAAGTGTGATAGCGTTGGAATTCTAGGGCATTTGTCATTCACGTGTTTGGTGCCCTGATGTTTCTTGACCTCTGCACAAAGTTTGGGCTTTCAAAGGAGACTGAATCATATGTAGTACTGTTTCTTACTTTTCAGAGAGCTTCCCAGAGGGTCAGAGTTGAAGCATCAGGTATTGCATCTACTTGGTGAGAAATGAAAACACAGAATAACAGTCAAAGCGAAGGATGAATTCTTTCTCCTACTCTCACTCTCATCTGTCTACTTTGCTCTAGTTCTTTCCATCCAAAACTCCTATTTCCTTATCTTTTGTATTTAGAATTCCTTGGTGGGAAGACACAAACATGTCTAATGTGTATTCTTATTCTTACTGTTTCACAAAAGGGGCACACTCTAAGTGTGTCTGAAAGAACTACCTATATTAATTTACATACAATGAAAAAGGGATGGGAGGGGAAAAGATGACAAAAACAGAGGGTAGATAGAAATAAGTATTTTAAATACTGCATAAAATCAGAGGTGTGGACACACTAAATTATTTATAGTTTGTCTCTGTGTAATGGACTTTATGCTATTTTTCTTTTTGCTTTTCTACATATTGTAAAGTTACTTTAATAAGCATGTGCCACATCTGTGATAAAGAATGTTACTAGTACAGAAACCACATGGTTCAATTTAGGTGCTGCCTGTATGATTTTATTTTTTAATGTTGTTGTTTGCTTAAGAAACAAGAAACTGACCTCCAGCTGTGGTATAGATGGAAAATGATGACCTGGGCAGCTTCCTATAGGGATTTTCCATCAAAACAGTATTTAGTTAGCAAATCCATTATGCCGATTCCCTTTCCCTCTGTTTCCATTTGTACTTTTATACTGTTCATGAAGCTACTGTAAGGCAACTTAGCCTATGAAACCCACACAGTCTTTCCTCATTATTATAAATACAATCACTGAGCAAGGCTTCTCCTACATGAAGCAAGACACTGATGTCAGGAGTGTAATCTCACAGATGATAGACATAAACACAACACATGCACACCTATTTGGGCTATAATTTGAAAGTATCATAAATATCCTAAAGAGCTGTTTCAGGGCCACAACAACAAGGCTATCATTTTGGTCTAGAGAGCTCAGAGTATAGGCTGATTACTGGGTAAAGTTTTAGCTAGACCATGAAGCAACCCATTACTGATAGCTTAAGACAGGCTATTCTGGGTTGAGAGTGCTCCAGACTCAGAAATTAAAAGTTGTCCTTGTGATCTTTAGCTGTGACTCCTCCTCTGGTACCACAGTATATAGCATGTTATCATTTGTCCTTTAAATGGATACATTTTGAATTTAAGATTTAATAAATCTGTAGTGGAAAGATGTATTTAATTTGCACTCAACAAGCCTAAAGGAAGACATATGTCTCCTGAGTTTTAACTGAAGATGAAAGTCCAGAAGCTAAAATGAGTTTACAGCCTTAGATCCCAGAAGAGACTACTAATGTAATATTCTTCTAGGGGCCACCAAGTTCTCTGATGTATCTTCTCCTTAACTAATAACAGTATTTTTCTAAAGTTAAAAAAAATACAATTTCAAAAGTTAGAATGTAATTACCCTGCATAAGCAGATAATACTCTTCCCAGATGTCATAGTTTATTAAGCAACAATCTCACTGCCAGGGCTTATACGCCTTTCTAACAGGCTACTGACATACCTGCTACTTGCTGCTAGAACTTCATGTTAAGATCATACTACTCAAGATACCATAGTGTTTGGTTGTAGGTCATAGAAAAACCAATCTTGAACTTTCTGGGGAAATTCTTCCCTTCAGGCTAGATTTCTTTGTACTGGAAGATATTATTCAGATTGGTATGGTATAAAAGTAAATAAAAGCTTTACCTAGTTGTGAAACTTTCAAGCTATAATAATGACTTACTGGACAAGATGTGTCCTCTGGTGCAATAGCGCTGTTACTATTATGGGATGACCAACTGCTGTCTGGTTAGATTTAAAATCTGAGCCATTGGAAAAAACCCATGCCTATTACTCACCTATATCTATCTATCTGTCTGTCTGTCTGTCTGTCTGTCTATCTATCCATCTATCTAGATAGTTTTATTCTCAGTCTTATCAGAGAAGCTTCTTGTTGAACCTGGAGTAGAAGTGTTAATTTATTTTGACTCATAACTATTCAAAACCCTGAGTATAACTGACTGTGAACTGCTATATATGGTACATCTATATTTCATATCCACTGAGGCTTAAGAAATATCTCTTGAAACTTCAAATCTTCGAAGAAAGAAATGGAAGAAGACATCAGAAAATGGAAAGATCTTCCATGCTTGTGGGTAGGTAAAATTAACATAGTAAAAAAGCAATCTTACCAAAAGCAATCTACAAATTCAATGCAATGCCCATAAAAATCCCAGCAAAATTTTTCACAGACATCAAAAGAACGATACTCAATTTCTTTTCTTTTTTTTTTTTCTTTTAAACACTGCTTGGCCCATTAGTTCCAGCCTCTTATTGACTAGCTCTTACATATTAATCTAACCCATTTCTAATAATCTGTGTAGCCCACAAGGTGGCTTACCAGGGAAGATCTTAACCTGCGTCTGTCTGGAGTGGGAGAATCATGGCGACTCTCTGAGCTCACTTCCTCTTCCTCCCAGCATTCTGTTGTTTACTCCACCCACCTATGTTCTAACCAATAAAATGGGCCAAGGCACTTTCTTTATTTTTTAACCAATGACCTTCCTCCATCATTTCCCCTTTTTCTGTTTAAACAAAAATAAAAGAAAGGCTTTAACTTAACATAGCAAAATTACATATAACAAAACAGTTATCAAGTAAAAAATTACAATAATCTTTATCATAACTAAGGAAAACTATAACTATAACTAACTATTCTTTTTTTGTATTGAAAGAAAAAAATTTCTACTCATAATTGGTTTCTAGCCATAAATAAGATCATTGAGTCTATAATTTGATATCCTAAAGAAGCTAAATAAGAAGGTGAACCCAAAGAAAAATATATAGCTATCCTCCTGGTTATGGGAAGTAGACAAGATTGCCGGGCAAAATATTGGGATCTTGAGGGTAGGGTGGGAGAGGGGTAAGGGGAGATGGGTAGAGAAAAGTGAGAAGGGGAGGATGGGGGGAACTTGGGGAAACGGGATGATTGGGATAAAGGAAGGTTGGATAGGGGAGCAGGAAAGCACATATCTTAATTAAGGGAGCCATCTTAGGGTTGGCAAGAGACTTGGACCTAGAGGGGCTCCCAGGTGCCCAGGGCGATGTCCCCAGTTAGTTCCTGGGGCAGCTGAGGATAGGGAACCTGAAATGGCCTTATCCTATAGCCATACTGATGAATATCTTGCATACCACCATAGAACCTTCATCTGGCGATGGATGGAGATAGGACAGAGACCCACACTGGAGCACCAGACTGAGCTCCCAATGTCCCAATGAGGAGCAGAAGGAGGGAGAACATGAGCAAAGAAGTCAGGACCACAAGGGGTGCACCCATCCATGGAGACAGTGGGACTGATCTATTCGGAGCTAACCAAGGCCAGTTGGACTGTGACTGAAAAAGCATGGGATGAAACCGGACTCTCTGAACATGGCGAACAATGAGGGCTGATGAGAAGCCAAGGACAATGGCATGGGGTTTTGATCCTACTTCATGTTCTGGCTTTGTGGGAGCCTAGCCAGTTTGGTCATCGAAAGATTAAATAATCCAATAAAAATGGAGTACAGACCTAAACAGAGAACTCTCAACAGAGGAGTTTAAAATGATTAAAAGACACTTAAGGAAATGCTCAACATCTTTAGCCATCAGAGAAATGCAATTCAAACAACTCTGCGATTCCACCTTACACTTGTAAGAATGGCCAAGATCAAAACCACTGATGACAACTTATGCTAGAGAGGATGTGAGGGAAAGGGAACACTTCTATCTTGTTGGTGGGAGTGCAAACTGGTACAGCCACATTGGATATTAGTAGGGCGATTTTTTAGAAAATTATGAAACAATATACATCAAGACCCAACAATAACACTTTTGGGTATATACCCAAAGGATGCTCAATCGTTCTACAATGACATGTGTTCAACTATGTTCATAGCAACATTGTCATAGTCAGAACTTAGAAACAATTTAAATGCCCCTTGACCAAAGGATAGATGAAGAAAATGTGGTATATTAACATAGTGGAATACTACATAGCAGAAAAAATGACATCTTGAAATTTGCAGGCAAATGGATGGATATAGAAAACATCATATTGTGTGAGGTAATCCAGATCCAAAAGGACAAATATCATATCTACTCACTCATAAGTGGCTTTTAGATAAGCAAAGAAAAACCAGCTACAATTCACAATCCCAGGAAACCTAGACAACAAAGAGGACCCTAAGAGAGACATACATGGATCTAATCTACATAGGAAGTAGGAAAAGACCTGATTTCCTATGTATATTGGGAGCTTGAGGACTATGGGAGAGAGGAGAAGGCAGGACAGTATCGAAGAAAAATACATAGATCAATAAAAACAATTAAAAATAAATAAATAAAAATAAAAATAAAAATCTCTTTTGAGAGGGGGCAAAACAAATGTAAGAGCTAGACCATTGGCACATGTTTAACAAAAGTTGTCTTCTGGACATGACAGAGCCTTTGTTTTCATGAACTCATTTAGAGTTGTGGCAATCTGCACAAGATTTCACAAAATAGAGTCCATCAATATTTCATCATGGGTTGGGAAGGGATCTATAATGCCTTAAGGTATTGCTATCTATAGATCTGAGGGTGGTAAGGTAGTTCTTAGACTCTAAGAATAAGATAAGACAGTCCAGTTTCCCCAAAAGCCCTTCTTGATTGTGCTACTCAAACTACTCTGAAGCCAGTGACAAAGAATCAGTAACATGACTAAAAAGAAAAGAAAGAAAGAAAAAGCCAATGAAATGATTTCTAATGATATTCTCCAATACTCATAGATTGGTGTCTAGTCCAATAGTTCGTAGAGAGGTTTCCTCCAGAAACTGATGGGAGCCTACATAGAGGCTGATAGGAAACATTAGGCAGAGACCGGGGAACCCCAACTCGAGGAAGCATTATAGGAACCAGAAGTGGAGAGGACACTAGGAGAACACGGCCCATATAATAACTTAAATGGGACTCACAGAGACTGAAGTGGCAATAATGGAGCCTACATGGGTCTATGCCAGGTCCTCTGCATGTATACTGTGGTTGTTTAGCTTGGTTTTTTTTTTTTTTGAGCCTCCTAACAGTGGTAGTTGGGTTGTCTCTGATTCTTTTGTCTGCTCATGGGACCTATTTCCTCCTACTGGGTTGCCTCATCCAGCCTTGATATGAGAGTATGTGCCTATTTTTATTTCCCCTTGTAATGATGAGTTGGGTTAACATCCTTGAAAAGCCTGCTCTTTTCTGAAAAGAAAAGGAGAAGTAGTCTGGGGGAGAGGGGACTTGGATATTAGGGTGAACTGGGAGGAATGGAGGAAGGGGAGACTGCAGTCTGAATGTATTGTATGAGGGAAGAATAAATAAAAAGAAAATAGAAGAAACTTCATTATACAGACTTCTCAAAGAACTAATTTAAAAGTATGAAAACAGACCTTGGAAACTTGTGAAGGTTGTTATGCTGTGTTATCAGTGGCTCATACCCAACATGCTGTGGGTGAGTGATGGTAACTAGCTACTGCAAAGATGGTGACAGGGAGCTTAGACGAGGGAAATGATAAACACGGTCCTGCGTTTTGCCTTAGGCAGAGGTTACCAAACAGTAAGACTAGGTTGAGGTAGCCTCGTAATTAAACACAGCAGAAGTAAATTTGTCAGACAGCCAGTTGGTGGTAACGGATGATACTGAAACAGTATAGTGGGGTGCCAAGGAGAACACTTTTCTTGCCTCGTAGGAACTTCTAACATGGTGCTACCCATGGGAAAACTTTTAGACATTTTCAGCGGGGAGGAAATGTTGTCAGATTGGCTGAGAAGAGTGACCATTCTTGCTACCCAGATTAACGTTCGGGCAGGGCTGATGACAGGGAAGAGTGAGGAGACCAATTCAGTAGTCTAAAGAGGGGAGCGAGGAGGCCCAAGGAGGGCGTGACAGCGCGAGCTGCTGGGAGGAGATAAATTGACTCCAACTCTTCATCCTTTACCTTTAATGATTTCTGGATGTTCTGAAGTGGAACCTGGCAGATGGCATTTTAAGAAAAAAATGACTTGAGCCCCAGGTTCCCAACGCATTTATACTTCGTTCCCTCAGAAGGAGATAAGCCGGCAGTAGCATCTTAGGTAATTAATGATTCAACATGGTGCGTTTGAAAAATAAAATGGAATCGGCTGAAAGTCTCATTTTAAGCCATAAAAATTCAAAGTACACAAGAAAGCTGATTTGTGATTGTTGCTTTTCCTGTACAAAAATTAAACTGATTACAAGGAGCTGACAATGAGGCTGTGTCTTGCAGAAGTAATGTCTCTGACATTTTGTTGAGTGTTTAGCACAAATATTCAAATTTATCATTCTTGAGGAAAATGAGGCTGAAATATTATTTTGGTCCCATAATGCTTGACTGTATTCTTATTTGCGTTCGTGTATAATTAATGAAAAATTAAAAGAATTCTGACTCTCCGTCTTACTGATTTTCAAAACTCTTTTACAATTCTATACATGCATACAGTGCATTTTGATCAAATAAATCTTCTTTTATCTTTCTTCCACTTCTATTGAACTTCCTCTTCCCAAAATTTCTTTTATTATTTTCATGATATTGTTGTTTTTGTGACTTGCTGAGTTTTATTAGTGTCCCTTACATAAGTGTTGGTGGGGTTTTATTTACTGGAGCTTGAGAAACCAGTCAGTGGCTATTGCCCCTTACCAATAGTCATTACTTGCCAATAGCTTCTCAAATTAAGGGCTATGGTAGATATTCATAGAATCAAGTTTTATTCATGGATATGAATGTCACTTCAAGAGTCACAGTATCTATTTTCTGGAGGAAGACTAGAAAGTAAAAATGTGAACCCATGTTGAAACCCTGGAACCCATTTGTGAACTCAATCTCTAGATAATTATTTCATAATCTATACTAGGTGCATTTATGTGGTATCAAAAAGCCTACACATGTGACTTTATTTAAATAGTTCGACAATTTTGTGTTATTATTTCTACCCTATTCATAGATGTGAAAAAATTGTCCCCCCAGTTTGATGTCAGATGACATTTCTGAGTTTGTTTCAGCATATGTAATTGGATCTTATTCACCCTATTGAGTAGGGCTACCATGAAGACATCAATCCCTGAATGATGAACTTAGCGCAGTAGAGCCCAATGTATTGCTATCACTAACACTTAAGGCCACCAGCTTTGATTCTAAATTTCTTGTGTCTTTTTTAATAACTGCAATATTACTTTCCACTTCTTTATATATGATCTCGCAGGGCATACTCTCTCTTTGTTCCTTCTATGGTAAGCCTTATATGCATTTCATGAAGTTTCTCACTTCATCTGCCATGATTAAACTACATAGATCTTCCAAGTATTGGGTTTGGTTGTGTTCCTTCCTTATGATTTCTTAGGAAAGTAGCTCAGTTTTACCAACTAAGGACCTTTGAGATCTTCCGAATTTCCCTTGTGAGTGCTAAAACTAGGACATCATTCAGAAAAGCAGTATTCTAGAAGTTACTGAGTGTCTACATTAGTCATCTGTTGCTGGGTGAAGGCATACTAACTTTCTCTGTCACTGCCATTGGAGGCAACGTTTCATTGTATTGCACTGGAAATGTCCTATCTCTGCCCTGGGGAAAGACATTCTGTCTCATATCATGCAGAGATATGACTATGTTAATATGGCTATCCAACCTGCTATAACTGATGAAATAAAAATTTTGGCAATGGCTTTGCTACTATTTAAGAGCTAGAGTTACCTGGTCCTCTAGATACTGACAATGAGAATGCAATACCTTTCCCAATACACGGTTTGGGATTGCTTTATAATGTTAAAATGAATATTTTTGGAGCGTTCTATCCCAGCCCTGAATGTTTAAAATGAAAGTGATGTGAATGTGAATGGCTTGTCTCTGGGGGGGGGGTGGAGTTGCACATGATTTAAGGAGTTCCTATGATGAACTTCCCTGTGAAGTGATAGAATAGTTATGCACTATGCAAAGTGTGAAATGTCAGAACTTCATATATGCGCATGAATGTGTGCATGTTAAGATGGATGAATTGCCAATGTGGTCTGTAGCTTAGTTTTTAATATAGTAACAACAGTTACTATAGTCATGGAAGATGTTATCATTGGAAGAAAATGAATAAAAGGGATGTTTGAACTTTCTGTATAGTGTATGTGAGGCTAAAGTCATTTTAAAATTAAAACATTCAAAATACAGGGAAGGTAGCCTGCATACTTCATTTGTGATAACAAAGACTAAAGATCAACAATGGAGCTGGGGGGTGGTGGCGCACACCTTTAATACCAGCACTCAGGAGTCTGAGGCAAGAGGATCTCTATGAGTTTGAGGCCAGCCTATTTATTCTTCAGAGCAAGTTTTAGGACAGGCTCCAAAGCTACACAGAGAAACCCTGTCTCAAAAACCCAAAACAAAAAAACAAAGAAACAAACAAAACATCAACAATGTAGAGACTTCAACTGTAAAACTCTCTGTTTAGTCGAGGAGAGTGGAGCATCATTTCACCCACCGAGCAGCCTCCAGAATACAGAAGGAAGCAGGGCTTTGTCAATGAGATCAATGTGTGGTTATAGCTAGTGGTGGGTTGCCACTTCTTGTATCTTGTATATGCCTAGGACCCTGGAGAGCATTCTAAGTTAAACACACACACACACACACACTGCATGCTTGCACACTTGCAATTGCGGGTGCAAGTGTACACATCCTAGAATCTCCAGGTTAGCAGCTTACAGCCCTATGCGTGGATTTGCAAACACACTGTTGAATTTTCGTGCTTCTTCCACTAGCACAACTGTATAATAATGACCTTGACCATTCCTGCTTGTGAGCCAGCTACTGTTCCGTGTTCATCCCTAATTACCTAATCCACGCCTTGAAAGGCTTTAGTTTAGAAAACAAAGCAGCCAGTTTACATCTTATCATTCCTTGAGCTGGAACTAGTCATTTTACCTCTTTATATTCCAGGTTACTCATCTCTAAACATGAACCTAACTTATTTTATAATTAGTAAGACAATTAATTTTATGCATGCAAGTATTATCATAAAAATTCTAAGACTATATTTAGCGTATGGGCACCACCTATCATTGCTGTCAGTG
Organism: Neodon shergylaensis; assembly: GCA_025134845.1. Classification (NCBI taxonomy): domain Eukaryota; kingdom Metazoa; phylum Chordata; class Mammalia; order Rodentia; family Cricetidae; genus Neodon; species Neodon shergylaensis. Next base: position 3,595,512 of record JABTXL010006079.1, on the reverse strand, counting down.
CCACCACCACTGCTATTATATAAACACTCCCATTTTCCTTTGCAACTCTATCTTTGGGGATACTTTTGGTGTCTGCTATGCCATACTAAGCTTCTTTCTTTCTTCCAGTGAAAAGTCCTTCCTGGCTTCCCCACTCTTGGTATGGGGGCAATGGTTAGCTTTGCTATCAGAAGAGAGTTCAGCATAACATCGCTAAAAGTCACACGCAAACATATCCTCCATCCTCTGCCATCAGGATCATCTAAAATGGTGTACCTTCTTTCGTGGAGAGACTTATACAAAAGGCTCAGACTCTCAGTGTCGATATGCCTCGCTATGTTCCATCATGAATGATAGTTTTAGGGCAAGCAGCTAGCATTTTAAATAATCATGATGTTCAGGAAAATGGCATCTAATTTTAATGCTTTCAACCACTGCTCCTTTTCACTGCACAAAGCAGCCAGACTTCCTTTTCACTGAAGAGACCGCTAATATGATGACACCCAAACCATCAGCTGCCTCCCACATGCACGCTGACAGCTGGGTTGCTTTCAGCCTTCCCTGCCATTATTGTCCTCTCTGTTTGCCTTTCTTTCTTATTAGATTGAAATGGTAGCATTTTATGGGAGTTGAGTCCAGGGGGGTTTTGCAGATTGACAGACATAATTATCACATTTGCTTCCCAGCATGTGGTATCTAAGTAATAGTCACCATATTTATCCAGCCCTAATCAGAAAATATTTCAATCATTTGGAAAGGGATTTTCCCCCAAACACAGCACTACCTAGGGAACTCATCCAATAATCATAGTCTTCATTTTTGTTATGAGGTTATATTCTTCCCCTGGCTTTATCTGCAAGCTGCATTTATCACCCAAGGACTGGAGCTTTGTTGAATCATTTGATGGGCAGATTGATGGGCTTGACAAGAAGCCATTCACTGATGGAAGCTGGGGCAATGTGGGGAATCTTCCATGAAGGGAGTAATGAAAGTGTGCTGGATTAAAGGAAACAGAATGTGGGTAACTACAGTTTGAAAACATTTGTAAAAAGAAAAAAAAAAGAAGAACATGGGTATACCAAAGCACCGTCTTATTTGCTGTTTGCAGCATGGCACTGAGGGTTGTGGCTGTGGGTGTTGTAACAAATTTAAGGATAAACTAATCTGGTTATTTTCCTTCTTTTCTGATGTGAAATCACCAGACCTTTCCCACTATCCCAGAGTCACTTAATGTGTGTAAACTCAGGATTTACAGAAAACAAATCAAGTCATGAATGAGATTTACAAGTTGTAAATGCATTTGTCATAGTCCATGTTAGCCTTTATTTGCAGTGGTAGAATAAAGCTTCAACCGTATGTGGCCCCAATTCCATCTTCCATCTGTCTTTGACTAAACTACCAAGTTTGGTCACCCAAGTATCAAGAGGAATCACAGCTGAAAGCTCAATGACCTCACTTGATAATGTAAATGAAAATAATGCGAGATTTACGGGTACAGGTGAAGAAGAAAGCTATGTAATCATTAGCATTACACATGTTACAGCTGTCAAGTTTCTAAGGCTATACAGTCATTATGTTATTAAGGCTTTCCACCTACAAGGAGTAGGTGGCATTACTTAACAGCAGTTTAGGAAGAAGTTTCAAGTATTAAGCAAATGTCTGCATGCCAGGCAATCTTGAAGTGATAGAGATACAATTGTCTAAATGTAGCCTTTCCCCTTGCCACAATGTCATGCTGGCTACAATGTATATCTCTTCCTACAGTTTCTCTTTCCTCTTTTTATACAATATCTGTTTATTGGGAAAGATTTTTTTTTATTTTACATTCCAGCCCTTCACTCCTCTCCTCCACCCTGTCCCTCCACTACGCTTCATCCCAACCCCCACTCCACAATCCCCACTCCCCAATCCATTCTTTCTCCATTTTTGTTCAATAAAGGGCAGGCCTCCTATGAATATTGACAAAGCATGGCATATCAAGTTGTAGTAAGAGTAAGCACCTCGTCTTTCATTAAGCATGGGCAAGGCAATCTAGTAAGAGGAACAGCTTCCCCCCAAAACAATATGGGAGTCAGAGACAGCCTCTATTTTCACTTTTTGGGAGTCCCCAAAGAAGACCAAGCTACACAACTATCACATATATGCAGATGGTCTACGTCAGTCTCATGTTGTTAGTTCAGTCTCTGTGAAGCCCTTTGAGGCCAGGTTAGTTGATTTTGTGGGTTTTCATCCAGTGTCCTGGCTCCTCTGGATCCTACAGTCCTTCATCCTGCTCCTCTGCCAGACTCCCTGAGCTCCCAAAGTTTGGATTTAAGTCTTTGCATCTGTTTTCACCAGTTGTTGGGTGAAGACTCTCTAATGACTATTGGGGTAGGAACAAATCTTGAGTATAGCAGAATATCATTAGGCATCATTACCTTGACATTTTTTTCCTCCAGTTCTGTTTGATTCTATCTTAGGTCTCTGGGCCACCCAGCCTGTGGGTCCCGGTGCTCCAGGTGGTGTCAGAGGTGGGCTTTTTCTCCTATGGGTTTTAGGCTAGATCAGTCATTGGTTTACCACTCCCTCAATCTCTAGGCCTCTCTTACCCCAGCACACTTTATAGGCAGGGCACATGTACACCTTTTTATGCCTGAACCAGAAGAAGTTCAAGAATATTCATATGCCAAATGGGAGTGGGGACTAAACCTTGTTTTTCTTTAGGGAAAAGTCCAACAAGTTTTATTTTACACTTGCATATGTTCAGGCAGAGATGAAAGTCCAACCCTGATGGAAGTTAAATGTGAGTAAACACAGTCAGTTAATTTTGATCCTCCAGTTGCTGTGAGTCTTCTGGGGAGGTCCATCAAATGGCCCACTGCCTTCCTTGTCTGTTTATTTTATTTGGTTTGTAAGCTCCGGGAGCAGAAACCCATTTCTTCTCTGTGGCACACCCATAAAAGTTAAATAACACTTCTATTAAAAGACACCAGGAAGGCTCATTCCCATTTCCTTTGGAGACCTATTTACTGCTATCCTTTCTCTAGTGTGACCATCTTAAGAAAGAATAATTTAATTTTCCAGTGGCATGGCAAACTGCTTTAGTTATTAGCAATCATTTTCAGGATAAAAAAAATAAGGAAGGAAATCTGAGCCATACTGAATGTTTTAGGCATTGTGGGGTATACTAGTGAGGATTTTCTAGAGAAACAGAGTATGTGTATTTGTATGTATAAAAGAGGAGTTACTAGAACGTCTTAGAACTGAAGCAGGCAGCATAGTCTGGTAGTGATTGTCTGTGTGTTAGAGAGGCAGAGAACTCCAGTATATGAAAGGGGATGTCTCATTAGTCCTGAGCAGTTGCTGAAGGCCTAGAAGCTTCCTATAGGATTGCTGGTCATCAGTCAATGTTGAAAGTTAAAGAACCCCAAAACCCTGGATTCCAAAGCCAGCAAAAACTGCTGCAGCATCAGCAGCAGAGAAAGAGGCACTACAAGCAAGAAGGGGAGATAGGCAGGAAAGCAGTATGGTTTTCTCCTGGAAACACTTTATAACTAGACCAGCTAGAGAGATGGTGTTTCCTGTTCTGGGGAACAGAGGTCTCCCCTCAGGTGATCCTTCCTGGAAATGCCTTTGCAGACCTGATTAGTTGAGCAACTTGAAAATAAAAGCTAATCATCACTCTGGGAAAGGAAAACGTGGATATGGAACTTATTTAAAATGACAGGTTAGTATGTGAGAATGCCCATAGCAGTTGGTTGAGGGGATCATCATAATAAAGTTCAGATGAAGAAAATGCTACACATAGAGGTGACGTGCCACGGACCGGCTCAGGGGAGCCACTCAGACCGTGGGAGAAGCAGGGTCCTGGTAACAGGAAGGCACAAGTTCGGCGAATGACAGACAGACACAACACACAAGAGAGTGGTTGGAATCTGCTGCGATTTTTCTGAATTCATGTATTCATTATATAGTAAACAAAGAACAAATCAGAAGGTCATGTATCATTAGTTGGCACGGTATGAAAGCTTCTTTTAGTCACATCAGCAATATTTAAGAAAAGTACATTATCAGGAACAAGTGTTAGACATAAAGCATCCTTAGAAGAGGAAATCTTGTCCTTGGGACTGTAAACCTCAGACAAGTGGTTTCATCTTATGAATAGAAAGTTTCTGTCTCATTATTGCTATCATGGCCTTTCCTCTTCTTAACCCTTTATTTCATCTAGTGACCAAATATACCTAATCAGTTCTCTGCAGCTGTTGAACTATACTTTTTAGTACCTTCTTATGCAGCAGACATCATGGGGGATGGGATCTAGCAAGCCTATCCATAAAGTTGAAAGTATAATATAACAGTCTTTGTCCATCAACATTAACCCATCTATTCCATTGCTCATCATACACCCTGTGTATGACAAAGATTCTGATGTAGTCTTATACATTCCCATACTGTGCTTTCCTATCCCAGAGCTGTTTCTGAAGAGAATGATCCTTGTCTTGTGTATATATAGAGAATATCATTATTATAAAAGAGATTGTGCAAAGCTCATATCCTGCATAACCAGCTAATCGAGAAACCCGTCTATGCCTCAGCTGTGGCTAATACTAGGCTGTCTGCCATTGACCTCCAGGAAGCCTAGTCCCATGGGACATGTAGCTCCCGTCCGGCATAATGACATATGTCATGTCACACAGATGACACTGGAGTTGGTGTGGCAGTGACGCCCATGACTAAAGATGTAGAACACAGGGTCAAGGGACTGGGCTGCACATGGGATTCACTGCAGGCCAGATGTGAAGCTAAATGGGTAATGCCCCTTGTGGTCACGGTGGACATGGAAATCCTTTCTGAAGAAGGAAAATCTGACCTGATACCCAGAGGATGAGCAAGAACTGGGAAAAGATAATTTTAAGATGATGATGATGATGACACAATAAATACAAAAGAACCAAGGCCAAGGAACTACTCTTACTGAGAAGGAACAAAAGTTATTGTCACTGGGTAAGGCTGTATGAACAATGGCAGAGCCAAGAGATCCCCAAGAGTGCAATGCGATTTCAAGGCCCTACAATTCTTTGTTAATCCTGTTGAGTGAGGCTCAAAATCCAGAGTAAAAGCAGAGTACAGAACTGTCCATTGATTTTCATATTCTAGAGACCTCAGCAAGAACAATTCCCATGTCATGTCAATGACAGAAACTAGATCGGAAGGAGACAGGCCAGACTGAGAAGTACAGAGAGCAAGCATTCACAACTTTGTCGGAAAGATGGTTTCCCCTCGAAAACTTTCAAGGACAACGCGGAGTCAAAGGAGAGTTAGTGAAAGGAGACAAAACCATGTGTGGATTGCTGATAGGATTGATCTAAGAAAAAGATGAAGAGCCATGAAATGCAAGATAGGGAGTAATTGATTATCCAGAAAAGTGCTATATTTGATTCCTACCCTTGGGCTGAAAAGGGCTTTGGATGAGCATCTCATCCTGCTCATCTTGACCCATATTGTGCTCATCTGTATCTTGGATGAAGCTAAATTATATCAATATGTAATGCATTTGCTGTTTTTATTTATAGTGGTTTTGTTTTCTTCCAAAGCTCATTGATTGATTCTCTCCTTTGTGATAATTAAATGAGATAATTGGCCAATTGACTAATTATCTCATATACTCAACAGATACATTTGACTGTGTTCAATATGCCAAATACTATACTAAATCAAGTGATAGACAGATAACATTTACACAGAACTCCTGTTAGCTAGAAATTCTTTCTCTCAAGAGTCGGATGAAATATTGCACAGCATACATCAAGGCCTTCTGCATAGGTCTGTTACTACATCAAATTCTTTTTCTTTTTAACTCTGTGATATTAGAAAGATAAAAAAATCATCCAGAAAGCCTTATGCATTTTCATAGATTTTTTTCTTTCATCAAACTACTTTATCTTTCATGTGTGTGTGTGTGTTTGTATTTGTGTGTGTCTGTGTGTTTGTGAATCTCTCTGTCAGGACCGCAAGGGGTGCACCCACCCACTGAGATGGTGGGACTGATCTAATGGGAGCTCACCAAGGCCAGTTGGACTGGGACTGATGGAGCATGTGATCAAACCGGACTCTCTGAATGTGACTGACAGTAGAGGCTGACGGAGAAGCCAAGGACAATGGCACTGGGTTTTGATTCTACTGCATGGACGGGCTTTGTGGGAGCCTAGTCTGTTTGGATGCTCACCTACCTGAACCTGGGGAAAGGGGGAATGGGGAGAAGGGAGGGAAGTGGGAGGAGGTGGAAATTTTTAATAATAATAATAAAAAGAACCAGAAATACCCAGATACTTCTAGTTATTTTTTCTTAAAGAAAAGAAACAGCATTTCCACATAATGGAGTTCTGAAAATGTTTACATAGCTTTATGGAAATAAAGCTACAGTTAAATTGCTCACCAACACATGCATCTATAAAATGCTATGCCATAAAGTGATATTGCCCTTTAACAAGATGGTATTGACTACTGACACATAAAATATCATTAAAGAATCTCAAAAATATTACAACAAGAGAAAGAAGCGATATGAGAAAGAATGTAGTGAAAATATTATGGTGGCAGAATAACATTTGATCACCATGTGTAGGAATCTATTAGAACAGGAACAAGGAAAGTTTCTGCTGGGAATAACCCAATTCTTGATTGGAGTAGTGTGACATGATCATTAAAATTAAATTGTGTTGTTAGCTTTGTAAGCTGAATTTTGCAATGATGCCTTTAGCTCTGCTTTTGCTCCAAAAGATTACAGAAGCCACCCAAGGGCTTTAAGCATGAGAGAAATTCAAGGTGTCTCTGCTCGCTTGGAGAAGTCAGGTATAGGAGGTTTTAGAAGCCAGATGCCCTGCCTCACTCATAGCCTGCCAGTGTTTGTGGACCTGAGACCACTACAGATGTAAATATGTATTTTGCAAAGAGAGCCTGCAGACAAAAGCCCAGGTTGCTTGGCAGTTTTATATGGTGTCTTGTTGAGTCCTACATTGAGAATTGAGTCAGCCACAAGAGTTCTAACTGCTGGAATTTCACTGTACTTGCTCATGGATTTGCCCTTGCTCCTTATGTGGATATGCATATGTACATGACTGTTTATACAAAGGGTTTCGTAGGTATACATTCACAGTAAGTTATAAATACAAAATAGACAAGCTACTGGCTACTACATCTCATGTGTGCACAGTGAATAGCTTCTGCCTCATTGCTGGTGAGGTATAAAAAAATCACATGTGACAAACAGGTTGCTCAAGTGTTTAAATTGGGCTAACCATAAAAGTGAGAAAAAGCTAGCAACAAAGACCTGACTTGAGCTTGTGGGAGCTCATGGACTCTAGATTGGGGAGCCTGCATGGGACCAAACTAGGCCCTCTGCATGTGGGCGACAGTTGTACAGCTTAGTATATTTGTGGAACCCTTGGCAGTTTGACCAGAATCTGTCCCTGGTGCATGAGTTGGTCTTTTGGAGCCTATGCCCTATAGTGGGATGCCTTGCTCAGCCTCTCTGCAGTGGAAAGGGGCTTGGTCCTGCCTCAACTTAATATGCAAGCCTTTGTTGACTCCCCATGGAAGGCCTTACCCTTTCTGAGAAGTGCATGGGGGGGTTGGGGAGGACATTGCGGGCAAGGGGCTGAGCGGAAGAAAGGGGAACGGTGGTTGGTAAGTAAAATAAATAATTAAAAATGAAACCAATTACTGCAGAAGCTTCCTAAATACATGCATATGTATATATAAAAGGAGTTTAAATTAGGTTAACCTATAATTCCAGGATAATTGCCTCTTCCGGATACCATAGGTTATCAAATATAAAAGTACAATGTAAGCAATTGATTACTCCCTTTCAAGTTGTTTGTTACTGAGATCTCATAGAAAATCCAGGTAATACAGGATATTTACTATTGGTTTTGGTTACCATCAAGAATTTGATAGTAAGACCTTATAGCTAAAGAGCAAATACATGAGTCACAGGGCATAGAAAAACTAACCTGGTATCTACCTGGAAGCTTTATTGAGTAACCTTCATAGTAATGAAGAAGAAACACAATTAACGTTCTTACATAGCTATGAATTCTGTGAGCTATAGTAATAACTGGCCTGGCAAAAATAAACCTACAGGTGCAATAATGGAATGACTGCTATGGGGATAAACCACCCCACTTTGATTGGACTTCTCCAATCAAATCAAACAGAACTCATGTGTGGTACTATTAATTGGTTCAAAAGCTGGTGGCTCAATTTTAGGCCACGGAGGAGAACTTAGTATTCTTATTCTGCTAAAGGGTCATGATAATACATTCCCCCCTAAGTTTTCTTCTTTACACCCATAAGTTAGTCCATCTCTCAACTCTCATCAGAGAAGCTTCTTTTTGCATTAGATGGTGACTAATACAGAGACCTCTGTGCAGAGAATAAGAGACTGTGAAGTACTTAGCCTCAAATGACACATCTATGCAATAACTCATTCCCCCAAGGCACTGGGACCACTGTGGAAGAGAAGACAGAGTGTGGGAGCCTGAAGTAATGAATGTTAACAGAGAAACATTATTTTCAGGGCCTTGTAGGATTGTTTCACACTTCAACTGTGAGTGCATGCACAGGACCAAAAACAAACAAACAAACAAAAACCAATATCCCAGCATTGACTGGGGTGGGGTAGGCAATCATAAAATCCGACCCGTACCTTATTATCAATTGATGGTTCCTGGAAGAGGAGGAAGCTATTTTGTATTTGTTTTTTTTTTTTCCTTGAGAGGCTATCAGAACTCCAGGAAATGGTTCTACATTTATGCACTTATTAAAAGCACAAAGTGGATTTGGTGGACTTTTTAAGCACATGAAGTTGGAAAAGGAACATGGTGAGCGCAATAGAGGAACTGCAAGTGTGGATTGGGGTAGAAATGTTCATAACACATTATACACTTTCAGGAAATTGTGAAACAATAAAATGCAAAGTAAATAATTTAAAAAGAGAAGATACCAGACCTGGGGGAGTGAGTGAACTTAATCTACAGAATTGGTATTCATAGTTCTGGATGCAGACAGCTCAAGAGCAGACAGTCAGAGAGGCTAGAACTGGTGAGGACTGATAAGGACCACTGCTTTGATTTGAGGACATTTATCTTGAAGCATCCTCCCATGGAAGAAGCTGAGCTCCCTGGTCTCTTGTATAAGTACTACTCATTTGCAGTCTTATTTAACCTGGCTACTTCCAGAAAGAATTTATCTCCACAAAACCACACTCGATAAAGTGACTTTTGTATATAAAATTTGAGGAGATTGGACACAGTATGCTGTTTTTTTCACCCTTACACCAAGAGTCGTGTGTGTGTGTGTGTGTGTGTGTGGCAGGACAGCAGCAGTGCTTTATTGAGACACTCTTTCAGAATATTCAGATTGCCTGGGGCGAGTAAACAAAGGTTGCTGGATCCACATCTGGACTCAGAAGAAAGCGGAACACAAGCCAGATGGCAACATGTTCCTGAGTGTGGAAAGCAGGGACCTGCCCCAGGTATTGACATTATTATTTCTGGGCTTGACTCTACCCAGCACAGTTACCATTTTACTCTGCAACATCTGCAATTCAAGCAGTTGCTGACCTTGCTGCAGTGATCATCATAAAGATGAACGTTGGTTGCTGCGTAGGAGATTTCTGCAGCGGGCAGCCCTCATGGGCTGGCTGCACAGCCCGGTAAGCCGGTGAGACTTCTGGAGCGCTCATTAAACACACAGCAGGTTGAGAATTTTTACATTTTACCAGAAGGCAGTTTGAATTACAATCCTGATGAAATGGCTACCGCACATTTTCACAGACCCCAATTCACCTAAACAATGTTGAAGGTTTTCTGAGTTTGTCACTGCATAGTGGAGCAAACATATCCTTTGATCACGTTGGTGTTAAAAGAAGTGGAATCATGACTGACGATTACAGATCAACATAATGTAGTGACGTAAAAAATACTGTGAAGGAACCCTTTTGTCAATAAAACAGTGCTAGAAATCAAAGTACAAAAAAATAAATCAGAATTGTAAGGAACAAAAATTTCATCTGTCACTGAAGAAATACCTATGTCCCAGAAAGTATCACTAAGTAACCAAAGTTGGCACTGTTCTTACATTTCCAACAGATCTTACATACATAAATAAACATATGCATATATATGCATATATATGTATATATATGATATATATATATATATATCAACAGTGAGGTAGAAGCAGGGTTATCTGAGATAAAGAAGCAGAGGTGATCAGAAGGTGAAAAAGGGGCAAAATAGGAAAGTATGTGGGGAGAAATATAGTCAAAGTAGATGAAATGCAATCTTTGTGCAAAGTACTACTATGTACAATGAATACACACTAATACAAACAACAACACACATACAAATAAAACCCTAAGGCCCCAAGGGCAAAGGATTGTCTTGTTGAAGGTCATACACTTATAATAATTAAGCCGAAGCCAAAAGGGTGACACTGGTCTCTTGATTGCCATTCCAACGCTTTTCCCTCACATATATTGCAGAGATCTTTTACAGAACTCCTCTGTGACTTTGAGGCACCAGGCTCTTCTGGAATCACAAGTGAATTACACAAGCCACATGAGGTTTCTCTGACAATCCCAAAGAAAACAAAGGTAAATTGGAAAAGCACTGTGGGATTGACTGCAAACAATTGAAATTCTTCTCAGTTAAATGCCGAGATGAAAAGGCCAAGGCGAGCAGAGTTCTGCAGAGAGGAGAAATGAAAAGTCAAGTTTGAAAGCTTTGCAGATGTCGATGCTGCCCCTGGAGGACTTAGTTCTGGTAGAAAAGAAAAGCCACAGCTACGAAGGCCTTCCACACTTCAATTCCAGTGTATATTCTGCGTCTCCTTTGGACTCAGCCCGCTGTGTGTTTAATGAGTGCTCCAGAGGTCTCGCCAGGTTAAAGGGCTGTGCAGATCATGAGGTCAGCACACTGCAGAAATCTCCTTCCCAGCAACCAAAGTTCAGTTAAACTTCAAATAACACACCTTGTGGGTCAGCCTGAATGCTAGAAAGACCATAATTACCCAGTACTAAATAAGAAAAGGAATCATCCACGAAACACTTTGCCTGAAATTTTCTTCACTGTGTTTATATGTCTAATAACCATTGGAGAAGAAATGACAGTTACATTTGGCCCATAAGAACAAAACTTGGGAAAGTTCCATCAGCCCCATGATGCACATCTCCTGAGGGCACAACTGGAATCTGGGGTTTAAACCCAGGTATGCCAAAGAGTTTTAGAGCATATAGCAAATACCACTAGTGTATGTGTGTGGAGGGTGTGTGTGTGCATGTGCAGATGTGATATTCTCCTGTTCCTGAGCAAACAGCATGTTTTCTAAACTGTCTTATATGACATGTTAGCTTTTTTTTATTGTCATGACAATTTACAGAAAGAAAGATTCATGTTGGCTGTCAGTTTAAGGGATAAAGTTCACTACATCAGGAATAGCATGGTGATGGGAGCAAGAGTCAGCTGGTCATATTAAATCTGTGGTAAGGAAGGAGGAGAGAAAGGTGCTGGTACTCAGCCATCCTTTGTCATCTTTTATTCAGTTTATGTGGAGCTCTTACCCATATTCTGGTGAGTCTCCCTTCCTCACTTAAGCATCTGTCTGCATATCTCACTGATATGCCCAGCGGTATGCTTCCTAGGTGATTCAAAATGAAGCCAAGTTAACAGTGAAGATTCCTCTCACAGGAAACTGATGTAGGGCCAATGGACTGTGAGTAGTTTCAATGATCATATCCTGGTATGGTCATTAACAATACCTGTTGCTCTGATAAACAATGGGGAGTTCTAGGGATCTTGAAGAAGACATACTCATGCCGAGAAGTTTGGATCTTTGAATGCCTTTAGACTTCTAAGCCTCTCTCCAATGCCATTCTGAATTTTGCCACCTCATTAACATGCATTAGACTATGATATTTTCTAGATCCATCCATTTGCCCTCAAATTTCAAGATGATATTTTTTCTGCTGTGTAGTACTCTATTGTGTAAATGTACCACCTTTTCCTTATCCGTTCTTCAGTCGAGGGACATTTAGGTTGTTTCCAGAGTCTGGCTATGACAAATAATGCTGCTATAAGCATAGTGGTATGATTGAGCATCCTTTGGGTATTTACCCAAAAGTGGTATTGCTGGTTCTTAAGGTAGGTTGTTTTCTATTTTTCTGAGAAATTGACATATTGATATACAAAGCAGCTGTACCAGTTTGCACTCCCACCAACAATAGAGATTATGGATGCCCTTTGTTTCAATTGACTTCAGAGCAACACACCCAAAGGAAAGATGGAAAGCCTCTCTGAGGTCTGCTTCTCAGATTTCAGGAGGAGAACCATCACTATATTTACAGGGTTGCTCTAGCCAACACATTGACATTTGTCTCCAGGCCACAGTATCACAAGAAGAAAAATGAGGCGCTGAGCCACACATTTCAGTTTTAAGCACCTTCTTGTGGTGGGCAAATAACTGTAAGGTAGAGGACCTGCACTGCACCTCAAGATACTCCTCTCCATTTCCAGAAAGAGGCATCTTATTCACCCAAAGAACAGGAAAGTGTGGCATGCAACTAGCGTTTAATAATCTCTCTCAGAGATGTTTCTTGTCCATATTGCATACTTGCTACCTTACTTAAACTTACAATTTCTTTCTAGTGTATTATTTTACATATGGGTGGTGTGATGCCAGATTCAAAGGACTTGCCACTTCATCAAAATCCATAAAACATCCATTTAAAAAGCATATTGAGGAAAATGAGAGGCATTTGTCATCTGGTCAGCTCTGGTATAGTAATTCAGAATGAACAATTGTAAATGTGCCCATCTGTCCAACCTTTGTCCTGGTGAGTGATCACCAAGTTTAGAACTAGTCATTAAAGCGGGGCTTTGAGGATTGTGATTGTCCCAAGAGGTTATAAATGAGGAAAGCCAAAGTTAAAAACCAGACACAGAATAGAACATAATTTTCAAAGGGAAAAATGCCAAAAACTGTGGACTCCTACAGACAATAAGTGTGTTCAAATATTCCCAAGTGCCTGACTGTTTCTAAGCTATTATTTGCATGTGATCTTAAGGCAAGAGGCTTCATCTGGTTTGAAAGTCATGTACTGACATGGATGCACTTCAACATAATCCACCTACCCTTCCATATGCCCAACCACCATTCATCCAGCCAGCCAGACCACAATGAATGGAAAAGAAGCCAAGGGCAGTGACTACTGATTTAGTTCTCTTCTGTTTTCTTTTATTTTCTTTCTTTCTTTTTTTTTTGTTTTTAGAGACAGGATTTCTCTGTGTCCTGGAACTAGCACTTGTAGACCGAACTTACCTCTTATTCACAGAGATCCACCTACCTCTACTTCCCAAGTGCTGGGATTAAGGGCATGAGCCATCGCCACCCAGCTATATTTCTTGTTAGATGCTAGTGAGGACATATAATTATATACATAATGCAAAGAACATGTTGAATAGGTGTTGAACCAGTGAGCCCCACACCTCTTCTTCCTCAACATCTGCCTCCTTTCCTTTCCTATGAACAGTGGAAGGGCAGCCAGAGTCTGAAATTACAGATTGTTCTTTGAAATGAGTTGTCAAATCTTTGTCCAATATTAGCTTCTCCTTAAAAGTTGATTGGTTTACTTACTATTCATTAGCTCCTCTTTTGTTGACTTACACTATACTCATTCAGTTTTTCATTATTCTCATCAGAAAATAATTGAGCAAACATTGCCAATTTCTACTTGGCTTTGTTGATTCTCTTTAAGGTGACTGCACAGATTAAACAGGAGTCCACATTAATCTGATTTATAGCCTTTGTTTATTCATTCATTCTCAGGAAATATGTGGTGAAAGAATTGACTGGTTAATTTCTGTACACCATTTTATAAGTGCTTTCCATAGGGCAGAGCTTATCATTCCCTCAACTAGGAAAGATGGAGAGATGAGCAGAAAGGTGTTACACAGAGAACTTTTAGCATAGATTCAAGTTTCTCAGGTTCCTAGAAAGTTAAGATTTTCATCCATGAAATTTACAGATATTTCCTGGCTAGTAGCCAGTTGTAAACACAGGTCAACCTGACTTCACTGTCTGAATGGAATCCCAAATACATTACACCTCCTACCAGGAAGGACCCAGGATAGAAGAATGAGTGAAAATAGAAACAGAGTGCATTTGTAGTAAGTCATGTCTTATATAATAGTTTATAATGTCTATCCTTGTGCTCAACTCATGCATTTGCTCCTGGTTAATATACAAGTTTGTCTCAAAGTCTTTAGCAGATGACTGTATTCTGATCACTGGTTTAGTACAGTAAGCAATGTTTATGACTGAACATAACATCAGTGACTGACCTTTTAAGGCAGAGAAGGAGTCCAGAGACAGCAGAAGCAGGGTTATATGTTCAAGGCCAACCTGGGCTACAGGAGAGAGTTCTAGGCTGAACTGGGCTACGCAGCAAGATCAGGAAAACAAAATGTGTGGGATAAGGAGGGAGAAAAGGAGGCAGAGAGGGAGGAAGGGAAAAAGAAGAAGCAAAAATGGAAAGAAGAAAACCAAAGAAAAAGGAGAATATGATTGAGGGATATTTGAAACTCTTGTCATAGAAATGATTTCTATTAAAAAATCTGCAAAATTGTTCTTAAATCTCTGTTGATATCCATGTTTCCAGACTCAATGACAAAATGTTCATTAGGAGTCCCTAAGATCACATCTTCTGTTTTCCACATCACAGCTGGATGAATAAAACACAAAGACTCTCACATAAAACCCAACAACAATTCCTGTCTTATGGTATTTATGCATTTGTGAAATAGTCTCTTGTATGTAGAGTCTTTGATTTTTCCATAACCAGTGAATTATGAAAAGGTAACTGTCATGACTGTATAAGATTGTAAGATAGTGCCTTCTTTCCAGGTTTACTCTAAAGATTATTCCAGCAAGTTTGGTGAGGTAAATAGCCATAGTGAGGAAGACCACATAGCTGGAAACTGCACATAACTTCTAAGCATGTAGAAGCCTGCAGGGATCAATCACCAAGGGACTGAAGGAGCATCTTTTCTCATCCAAACCTCCAAATAAGACCATAGCCCAACCAAAATCTTGATTACAGCTGTGGGAGGCACTGAGCAAATGACTCAGCTGAGCTGTAGATGGACTATTAGCCAATAAAAACAGAGAGGCATCAAATGTGGGTTCTGTTGATGTCACTAAGTTTGCAGCAAAGTATACTGAATAGAAAGCTAACTAATCTCGGGTGCCAAATATTTTATCTCTTAGCTTTCTATTTGGTAAAATGCTACTAAAATTGTAGTTGTGGTAGTGTAAGCATGGTAATGATAATATACATAAACATGTTATCATTACCATATAAGAATACTAATATAAGCTTAGCTATTATCATGCCTTATCATTACATGTTACTCTGAAATGATTGAAGATATCCTGGAAAGTCTTTTTTTTTAAAAAAAAAAAACAAGGTTTTTGTGAAATTTTGACTTGCGGTTTCTTTCTTATTTTGGTCCACATTTTCAGTCCCCTTCACAAGGTCCTCTTCTCTGTAAGACATCCCTCAAGCCTGCTTGCACTCGCTATCTCTTAGATCTTACAGGGAATAAGAATTCTTGCTCCATGCTCTTTTCAGAACAATATGTTCACCTTTGTAAGCATATTGATAGTCAATGAAAACAAACATGAAGTAAAAATGTGTGTTAAAATGAACACAGAAATTTGGATGCCTAAATGCCTAATATTCTTAAGGTTTTGGCCAAGTAAGTTCATTTTTTTTTTTAGAAAATGCTTAGCATGTGTGTGTGTGTCCATGTTATATACTCAAATTGTGTAATCAGTTCACATTTAATTCAATTTAAGTTAGCCCAAAATGTAATTATCAATGGAGTTAAAGAAAAAGAGGGCTCACATTGACAACGGGCAGTTCAACAAATGGGAAGAGTCTATATTTAGACAAAAAGTTGGAGTCAAAGTCTTCTTGACAGCAGTGCATCCTTGGACAAGTGGCTTAACTATTCTGTTTTTCTGTTCCCTAATGGCATAATGAGGACAGTAACACTTATCTTAGAAAACTATCCAAAGCTACCCACACCTGTTAGTAACAACTCCAATATATTATGGCTCTACTTCTCTTTGTCAAAGTGCTGGTGTAGGGCCTTGTTTAGGAGTATTTCCAACATGAATAGATGATCAGTGAATAGATAGGTAGATGATAGAGAGAGAGAGATAAATAAAGGAAAACTTAAAATTCAACAATAAAAAAAAGGTGAAGTCTTCATGGAATAAATAAGGTGGTGATTGACATTTCTTGATAGTCTTCCAGGAAAATGTCATGCCAGAGGTGAAGGAGCTTTTAAAGACCTCTTCAATTTTCTGAGAGAAAAAAAAAACAGCTTAGAAAATACACCTGTGTTCCAGGAAGCCGCAGGAGACTCTTGCTCTTCATGAATAATGATGCTGTAATTTAAAAACTCTGAGTTATGAGAGAAAACCCTTGATGGTTCAGGCTCCCTCAACACTGAAGCATGCTCACACCAATGTCTATGCATAAGGCCTCAGAACAATCAAGTCATCAGTGGCCACAGTAAGAGAACATTGTTAGAATTCTATGAACAGGGTTTGCATGGGAATTTCTTCCAGAACTGAGACTGCTCTTGGCTTGTTGAAAGGCCAGTTGTTTGTTTGCTGAGGAGTCTGTGTAAAGGATACTCTTGAGATTTTCACAGAAAGAATTTATCTCAGGAGAAAATAGACATAAAATTCAAAAAAGGGCCCTCTGAACATAAAAGGTGGAGAAAAAGAAACAAGGAATGCCCACAAGTCTTATCTGCTGGCCACTTCTTCACTCTATGCCACACTCGCATACTGGAAGATTTGAGAAGAAAAAATATTAAAACCCAGAGAAAAGTCTCACTGAAGCCGCTGATAGTCCTAAGAACATGAAACAATTTCTTTTGGTATATATTACGAGTAATGAGGGATCCAAGAGTCTGTCCCAGTGGAAACCATTGTGAAACTTTATCAATAAAGATGGAGCACAGCCCAAGATGAACAAAAATAGTGAGAAGCCCATAATCCCCCTGTGAAGATGCTCTGAAGCACTTGTGAGGCCTGAGGACATACCCGGATACTAGCATTTCATTATAAAGGGGCGATGACAGGAAATGCTACTTCTATCACTATGTGGTACTCCAAATCTCTAGACTGGGCATACCTCTGAAGCACGTCAATATGTAAATTGATGGATATTTGCCAGTTTTGGCATAATATATCAACCAGTGAGATGGCAACTTGAAGTAGGGTCTGTTCATGTGTGAAATAGCTTCTTGGGACAAGCTACAGTATCTGAGTCATAAGTTAGGACACTTTCTGGTATTGAGGGCTATACAGTGATGTTGGCATCAATTTCTCTACAAACTATCCTGTCATCCATCCCACAGCACACTTGGGCATGTTCTTTCTGCATCTAAGTCAAGAATGTGGGTTCCCGAGGAAAAGAAATAGCTCAGTGGATAAGATGCTTGGATATAAATGTGAGGAATGAAATTTGGATCCCAGTATCCAATCCACATTAAAAAGCTAACAATGTGAGCATGAAGGCATACTTGCCAGCTAAGTCCTTTGGAGGCAGGAATGATATACCAAGACAAAAGTGATCAGGGTGTGCTGGGATCAATAAGAAACTCTGTCTTGGATAATAAAGTAGAGAACAATACAGAGAGACAATCATAACAAACCTGGCCTCCACACATACCTTCACAGACAGGAATAGCCACACATAAGCAAATATAATACACATATGCTTATAAGCAATACACACACAAGAACACATGAAACAACAACAAAAGAACTGTAGCACCTGGCCCATTCAAGAGACCCCTTGCCAATAAGAACCCTCCTCCTAGATTGAGTCACTACATTCTTCACACCTCTCTTTCCTGACTGGCCTAGTTGGCTCCTTCAGACCTTTTTCTTACCTTTTCTTTCTTTGTAGTAGCAGATTTAATCTTTGACATTCCTCTAAGATTCTAACTCTGATGTCTTCTGAACCAGATTTCTTGAGGCTTATATTCTGACATCTGGGTGTTGATGTGGCTGCTGGTCTTTTATCTCTGCCTACAGCTCAGTTAGAGCAGTAGCTCTTGGCCCACCCCTTACCCTTTCTACTCTCCATATGAAACTCTTCACTTAAATGAACACAATCAGTTTCAAGCCTCTGTTACCCCCTCCCTTCTGCCTTCCCTTTTCCCACTGTCTCTACTGTTTATTCCTCCCTTTTCTCCTCCCTCCTGGTAGCCTATTACTCTTCAACTTTCCCATACAAACAGCAGCAAACAGATAGTTATATACATACCTAAAAATAATCAAACCAGGCAAAGAAGCGCTATTCATAGCGATGAAAGGAAAAGAGGTTTTCAGTGAGTGCCAGAACACTTGTAGAAGACAAAGGACCTATGAGAGCTCTCAGGAAATGTATATTTCACTTATAAGTCTGTCAGGAGCCAATAATCCTCAGTCCATTCAAGTCATATCTTTAACTACTACTTCTCTCCAGTCTATGAAAACATTCTCCTTTCTTGTCTAATATACTTAATGGGCTTGATTTATATCTCGACAAACTAGGTGGGGCTGTCCCATGCTTCACGCGTCCTTACTCTCCTCTTTGGAAAGCTGGCATCACGTGAAGCACCTGACAGTTGTCCAAAATATACAAAGAACATTGCAAAGGATACGTTAAACACATGGCTAGAGGCCAAGAGTGTAGAACAAAAGCCTCAAAATGTCCTCTTATCTGATTGTCACCTCAGTAGCTGTTGGCTGTAAGCCCTTGCCCACCGTGAATAAACATTTTTTTAAGGGGCAAATGTAACATTTTGTTAAATGTCAAGGAGGCTTTAGTCATATAAAAGGATGGGCTATTCTTATTGAAGAAAGAAGAGAGTCTATACAGATTATTAAAGCCAGCATGAGCCAGGGGAACTTTTAGTTCAATAATTTATTTTTTAGATGAATAAATAAAGGCTCAAGATGGAACGGTGTACTTACACAATCTATGTTGAAGAAAGCTTGGAAAGTGATGCTTTCCATTGTTACAAAGAAATTTAAAGACAGCATTCTTATTTTTCAGATTGGTGCTTACATTGCTTCATGACATTATGTTGACAAAAGTTTCTGTCCCACCAGTCCTGCAGCAGTTTAGTCCCAAAGAATCACACAAATGCCTACATTAATTATAACCTGTTTGTCCTACTGGCTCATGCTTTCTTATTAACTATCTCTTACATATTAGACCATAATTCTGGTCTGTGTTAGCCATATGGCTTGGTACATTTATCAGTGTACTAAGAATTCTCATCCTGCTTCCTCTGTGTCTGGGTTACAATTGTAGACTGAGACTTTCTTCTTCCCAGAATTCTCTTATTCTGGATACCCTGCTTGTACTTCCTGCCTAGTTGCCCTGCCTATATTTCTTGCCTGGCTACTGGCCAACCAGTGTTTTTATTGAACTAATAAAAGTGGTAAATCTTCACAGGGTACAAGACCATTGTCCCACAGTACTTCACCCCCTTTTTTTCAAACGAGAACTCTGAATCTTATCTCCTTTATGTAGCTTTTTTTTTTCTGACCATTATCCATAGCAACTTGTAACCAACACTTCAAACAAAGACAAACATCCGTAATCCAATTTTGGGGAATATGTGTATAGTTTTATAGGGTACTTCCTACTGATTAGGGGAACTGATAATCACATGGGCACAGGAGACCACTTCCTATGTATAACCCCAGTAGCACAGACAATAAGGGCAACATTGAATAAATGGGACCTCCTAAAAGTGAGAAGCTTCTGTAAAGCAAAGGTTACTGATTGGGAGAAGATCTTCACCAACCCCGCAACAGACAAAGGTCTGATCTCCAAAATAAAGGACTCAAGAAACTAGACATTAAAATTCTAATTAATCCAATTAAAAATGGGATACTGAACTGAACAAAGAATTCTCAACAGAAGTTCAAATGGCCAAAAGACACTTAAGGTCATGCTCAACCTCCTTAGTGATCAGGGAAATGCAAATCAAAACAACTTTGAGATACCATCTTACATCTTTCAGAATAGCTAAAATCTAAAACACCGATGATAGCCTATGCTGGAGAGGATGTGGAGTAAGGGGAACACTCATCCATTGTTGGTGGGAATGCAAACTTGTGCAACCACTTTGGAAATCAGTGTGACGGTTCCTCAGGAAACTGGGAGTCAATCTTCCTCAGGACCCAGGAATTCCACTCTTGGGAATATACCCAAGAGATGCCCAATTATACTACAAAAGCATTTGTTCAACTATATTCATAGCAGCACTATTTGTAATAGCCATAACCTGGAAACAACCTAGGTGCCCCTCAATAGAAGAATGGATAGAGAAGGTGTGGCACATATACACTTTAGAGTTCTACTCAGTGGTAAAAAACAATGACATCTTGAATTTTGCATGCAAATGGATAGAAATAGAAAACACTATCCTGAGTGAGGTAACCCTACCCAAAAAGATGAATTCGGTATGTACTCATTTATAAGTGGATTCTAGCCATAAATAAAGGACATTGAGCCTATAATTCATGATCTTAGAGAAGCTAAATAAGAAGGTGAACCCAAAGAATAACATATAGTTATCCTCCTGGATATTGGAAGTGGACAAGATTGCCGGACCGTGGTTGGGAGCACGGGGGTGGGGGTGGAGTGGGGATAAGGGGAGATGGGGAGAGAGAAGGGAGAAGGGGAAGATGGGGAGAACTTGAGGGAATGGGATGGTTGGGATGGGGGAGGGGTGGATGTGGGAGCAGGGAAGTAGATATCTTAATTAAGGGAGCCATTTTAGGGTTGGCAAGAGACTTGACTCTGGAAGGGTTTCCAGGTATCCAAGGAGATATCCCCAGCTTGTTCTTCTGGCAGCAGAGGAGAGGGTGCCTGAACTGGCCTTATCTTAGAGCCACACTGATGAATATCTTGCATATCACCATAGAACCTTCATCTGGCGATGGATGGAGATAGAGACAGAGACCCACATTGGAGCACTGGACTGAGCTCCCAAGGTCCATATGAGGAGCAGAAGGAGGGAGAACATGAGCAAAGAAGTCAGGACCATGAGGGGTGCGTCCACCCGACTGATCTAATGGGAGATCACCAAGGCTAGTTGGACTGGAACTGATGGAGCATGTGATCAAACCGGGCTCTCTGAATGTGGCTGATGGTGGAGGCTGATGGAGAAGCCAAGGACAATGGCGCTGGGTTTTGATTCTACTTCATGGATGGGCTTTGTGGGAGCCTAGTCTGTTTGGATGCTCACCGTCCTGGACCTGGTGGAAGCAGGGAGGACCTTATAGGTGAGTTGAGTTCATTTATACTAAGGGATATTAATGGCCAGTGATTGCTATCTCCTCCTATTTTAGTTTTCATTGTTGGTGATGTTACTTTGTGTGGTATTCCCTTCATTTGGTATTTGCTGCAGTGAGATCATCTATTTTCTGTGTTATTGTGGTTGTAGTCAACTTTCTTGGGTTGGAGTTTTCCTTCTAGTACTTTGTGTAAGACTGGGTTTGTGACTAGGTATTAGTTAAATCTGGTGTTGTCATGGATATCTTATTTTGTTTTTCTATGGTGATTGAAAGTTTTGCTTGGTATAATAGTCTGGGCTGACATCCATGGTCTCATAATGTCTGCATAATGTTTGACCAGGACTTTCTGGCTTTTATTGTTTCAATTGAGAAGTCAGTTGTAATTTTGATAGGTCTAACTTTATATGTTACTTGTCTTTTTTTTCACAGCTCTTAAGAATTTTTCTTTATTATGTATGGTTAGTAACCTCTTTTATATGAAAACAAACAAATAAACAAAAACAGTCTGTCTGACTAGTTGTAACAGCTAGTGTCAATGACTGAACCTTGCAGGGTACCTCTTATTAAGGAGATATTAAACAGAGAAGATCCTATATTGCATTCCCCCAGCCATATTCTCTTCTCTAAATACAACATTCTTCTTTGGAATGAAAGAGAACTTGCTTGAAGGGCATAATCTTTAAGTCTAAGTGAGCCCAGATAACATTCTACCAATTTCACCAGTCCCTAGAGAAGGTTATTTGATCTCGTATTCTTCCACTCTAAAATGATGATAACAAAGCTACCAACAAAGCCTAATGGCATGGTTGTGAAAGAAACTCATTTCAGTAACAAGTGTAAAGTGATGAGGCTGTGTTCCAGAAAGTCCTCTGTTTCTATTTTTTATAGGATGGCTCTCCATCAACATCAATTATACTCACTGTTGAGAGAATACTTTTAAACTATGAAACAAAGCTATTATTTTAGAGAATACACATGGTGATGCTTGAATTTATCAGAAAGATCTTTAAGTTTTGTGATATAGTCCATGACCCTTAATTTAGATTTCCTATGAAGGAGTCAGTGGGTCAGTATAATTAACTTTGGCCAGATGTGCAAGGTCATATGACATGGAGGTGGTTAGACCTTGCAGAAAGATTGTTAACTAATTTATCTGTAAGGACAACAAAAACAGAGTCAGTGTCTCTTCTTATATACAATGCGGAAAATAAAATTGATTCCAGTAAAGAAAATAAAAAAACTCCAAGTTATTAAGCTGAATTCATGATATAAATATTCTCAGAACTCTCTCCGATGCTCACACTAGCATTAGTAAAGAGACAAAAGAAGAAAGAAAGAAAGAAAGAAAGAAAGAAAGAAAGAAAGGAAAGAAAGAAAGAAAGAAAGAAACAAGGAGAAAGAAGTCAATTCCAGTGGCTATTTGATTTAAATTCTAAATTGAAGGGAATATCTGTCAAGAACACATGGGACCTCTTTTCCATCTTCCTCTCGGAGAGGCAGCTTCGCTTCTGCCTCTCCCCACTTCTCTGCTTCCCCCCCTTCTCTGTCTCTCCTCTTTCTCTCTCTCTCTCTCTCTCTGTCCCCCCTTCACCCTTCCTCCCCCATAACCCCCTGAATAAATATTCAACCTCACCATGAAACAAACAAACAAAAAAAGAACACATGGGAATTCATTTTGACAGCATTTCTTGCAATTTACTTTTTGCCTGGCATAGTAATGTATGTAAGAATATGAAAAATATAGTGACTTTCCTATAATTTAAGGGTCCTCACTGAATCCTGGAAACAGAATGGATTTTACATTGAACTTTTATATAATTTGGAACAAACGTAAATCCTTATATTTATAAGAAAAAAATTACAACAGACAAAGGCCTGATCTCCAAAATTTATAGAGAACTCAAGAAACTAGACTTCAAAATGCTAATTAACCCAATTAAAAAATGGGGCACTGAACTGAACAGAGAATTCTCAACAGAAGAAGTTCAAATGGCCAAAAGACACTTAAGGTCATGCTCAACCTCCTTAGCGATTAGGGAGATGCAAATCAAAACAACTTTGAGATATCATCTTACACCTGTCAGAATGGCTAAAATCAAAAACACCAATGATAGCCTTTGCTGGAGAGGCTGTGGAGGAAGGGGTACCCTCATCCATTGCTGGTGGGAATGCAATCTTGTGCAACCACTTTGGAAATCAGTGTTTCGGTTTCTCAGGAAATTCGGGATCAACCTACCCCTGGACCCAGCAATACCACTCTTGGGAATATACCCAAGAGATGCCCTATCACATGACAAAAGCATCTGTTCAACTATGTTCATAGCAGCATTATTTGTAATAGCCAGAACCTGGAAACAACCTAGATGCCCTTCAATGGAAGAATGGATGAAGAAAGTGTGGAATATATACACATTAGAGTACTACGCTGCGGTAAAAAACAATGACTTCTCGAATTTTGCATGCAAATGGATGGAAATAGAAAACACTATCCTGAGTGAGGTATCCCAGACCCAAAAAGATGAACATGGGATGTACTCACTCATAATTGGTTTCTAGCCATAAATAATGGTCACGGAGTATATAATTGGTGAACCTAAAGAAGCTAAATAAGAAGGCGAACCCAAGGAAAAACATATAATTATCCTCTTGGCTATGGGAAGTAGACAAAATTGCCGGGGAGAAAATTTGGGATCTTGGGGGTGGGGTGGGATGGGAGTATCGGGGGATGGGGAGAGAAAAGTGAGAAGGGGAGGATGAGGGAAACTTGGGGAAACAGGATGATTGGGATAAAGGAAGGTTGGATAGGGGAGCAGGAAAGCACATATCTTAATTAAGGGAGCCATCTTAGGGTTGGCAAGAGACTTGGACCTAGAGGGGCTCCCAGGAGCCCAAGGCGAGGTCCCCAGTTAGTTCCTTGGGCAGCTGAGGATAGGGAACCTGAAATGACTCTATCCTATAGCCATACTGATGATTATCTTGCATATCACCATAGAACCTTCATCAGGTGATGGATGGAGATAGTCACAGAGACCCACACAGGAGCACCGGACTCAGCTCCCAAGTTCCCAATGAGGAGCGGAAGGAGGGAGAACATGAGCAAGGAAGTCAGGACCACGAGGGGTGCACCCAACCACTGAGACAGTGTGGCTTATCTATTGGGAGCTCACCAAGGCCAGCTGGACTGTGACGGAAGAAGCATGGGATAAAACAGGACTCTCTGAACATGGCGAACAATGGGGGCTGATGAGAAGCCAAGGACAATGGCCCTGGGTTTTGATCCTACTTCAAGTTCTGGCTTTGTGGGAGCCTAGCCAGTTTGGATGTTCACCTTCCTAGACATGGACGGAGGGGGGAGAACCTTGGACTTTCCACAGGGCAGGGAACCCTGACTACTCTTTGGACTGGAGAGGGAGGGTGAGAGGAGTGGGGGGAGGGGGAGAAGGGTGGGAGGAGGGGGAGGGAAATGGGAGGCTGGGGGGAGGTGGAAACTTTTTTCTTTTTCTCAATAAAAAAAAAAAAGAAAAGAAAAAAATTAAAAGTCCTCTCCTGGTCACCTTTACACAAGAATTGGAGAATCTGAAGGAAATGTGTGTGACAGAACCACCCATCCATGCATATAATACATATTCACCCAGGGCCATCCATGTTCTAGGTAGTGACAATAGAAGACCTTGCAAAGCATAGCAAGTCCCTGTGTGCTTTGAGTTTATTACTTTATGACCTGGAAAGTGCTTGGTGAAGCATGAATGATTCAACAAGGTTTCAAGGTCCTAGAAGAATTTAGTGGAGCAGTAGCAGTATTAGCAGTCATCCATTTGTCCCACATTGTCGATGCACCACTATGTGACAATATTGAGTGAAATAGCAGTTTTAATAAAATGTTCTCCAAATGAAGTAGTATTAAATTCTTAATTTAAGTGTTTAGTGTTTTTAGCCTAAGGTCTAATGAGTGGTTCTAAAATCTAGCATGATTAGAATGAGAAATTCCAATTTCAAAAAAAAAATCTCTAAGTATTGCAAATTAATGAGACTATTATTCTTACTCGATTTTAGCTGAGAATAGGAAGTCTTAATACTGAATATAGTTGTTAGGGAAAAATTCTCTAAGTCTAAGGACTTTGCATAATAATTGGCTGTTATAATTAAACCTAGAGTTGAGTTATTTATCAACTGCACTTTAGATGGACCTCAATTCAAACCTGAGTCAATTCTACCTTGTAGCAGACAATTATATGACCCACCAATGCAGCTATCAGCAATAGCCATATGCAGATCCAAATCTGACTTCCATGTAAATGCAAGTTAATGTCTATGGTAAGGGTTACCAGGCTCCTGAAGGTCAGAATTACTTGAATTTTTCATATTTCTTACATTCTGTCCCCCCAAAATATATGAGTAACTATTGCAAATAATACCTATTATCTCACTCTGTTCTGGTAAGCTATTGATGAATCAGAGCTTACTTCTGGTGCTTACTCTTTGTCTCTCTGTGCATGGTTTACCTTTTGTAGCCTGCTGTTACTGTGCTTCTCACAGGCTCTGGATCTTGAAATAACATATTACTTTATGTGCAATAAAATACATAATCGAATAAATAAATAAATAAATAGAATAAATATGTAGCTATCTTTTTCTTTTATTATTGTTTCACATAAGCCTGAGTCCAACTGAATCTTGACTTGAATGTCTAAAAATGATTTATCTGCTTCGACACCTTGGGCGATTATCTAGAGGTATTATCTTCCATTTTCCCTTAAACTTAACATGAGCAGAAGATGGAGTCAGCTATTTAAAATTCTATGTATAGAAAATTTGAGATATTTCTTCTTGGACTGTTTTCTTAACTTCTGGTCAGCTCTAGTACCAGTCTGGACTATTCTTGACATTCAATAATCTTGGGCTAGAGGGTATAAATAATCAGTTGCATATTATAAGATGAAACACTTACAATAAACTCAGACCATTTTGATGACTCCAAGGATGATGTATATTATGAACGAGTCTATTTTCACAAATTGTGCCTGTAAAATTATGCTTAAATTAAGATAATGTAAGGTTCATCCAAAACCATTCATTTTAGTTATCAATCTCCTTAAGACAAAATGTAAAAAAAAAAAATCGTATGCTTTTTTCCTCACAATTAGAAGTCAGTACATGTCTTTTACCACTAAAAATAAAAGTAGAGGCCAAGTTACATTTAACAATTTTGCATAGAGGACTGTGGACTTGGGGATAAGTCTATGTTTGAGATCTACTCTTTTCCAAATAATTCTTGAGAAGGTGTTGGAAGGAGAAAAATGTTAAATTTTGGAAGAATAAGAATAATAATTTCACTCACCGTAATGTTGCTTATTTGAAAATATAATGTATGGATTTTGTAGTTCAACAAAATAAGGCCTTAAAAGATAAAGCAAGATCCAAGTAATTTGTCTAAGAGAAATTACCTACACTTATAAAATACCAATAATTTTATTGTAGAATTATTGGGTTGAAGCAATATATCTTAAGCACTTTTAAAATTACAAATTGATATGACATTATTAAGTTGATATTATTAATAAGGTTGAGAATATTTTATTTGAATTTGTAAAAATCTCCTTTACGGCATGCTTAAAGTTTCATTTAGACAAAATTGGATTTTGTTTAATAACTAAAAATCAGAGAGGCTAAAATCAGACTTTTTATGTTATTTTTAGGGTTTATAAATGTATGTTATGACTGTTAGGGTCTATGCCAGTATTCTACCAGGAGAAATAACTAAACATTTCTTACATTTAAATAATGTATAAGCATGGATGGTGCTGTAAAGAGCTCCAAGGGATATTTAAAAGGTAGTCACGACACTCCTGTAGTAACAAACTTTTACATATATATATATATATATGTAAATGAGATATATATATACATCTCATTTTATGTGCATGGATATTTTGCTGGCATGCATGTATGTATGTACTATATGCCTAGTTCCAAGGAGGTCAGAAGGGGCATTGGATTTATTGGAACTAAAGTCAAGGAGCGTCATAAGTACCATAAGTACCATGTTCGTGCTAAGTACTGAACCCGTGTTCTCTGCAAGAATAGCAAGGGCTCTTAACCAATGAACCATCTCTCAGCAACAAAAATAAATTTTTAAAAATTTTCACTTCCTTATGAAAGAAAATAATCAACAAGTTAACCCTTTCATACTCAATTTATTGGGAGTCTGGAAGAATTGCCACTTCCTCTACTATGTGATGAAGGCTGCCTGTGTGCAGTTGACCTCTTAGATATCATAGCTGGGTCTCATTCACGCATCACAGGGAAGGATGACTTTTGGTGAGACAATTTTGCAAATGACAATCAACTCTTCTTTCAGTAAAACAATTAAGCTTGGGTAATTATTTGAGCAAAACTATTTTATAAATAGACATTCCTCTACCTCATTGATTGAAATGAGGAAGTTGAGAGGACAGTCTAGTGGAGACACATGGATCTCCCTGGAAAAGAGAAACAGAATAGATTTTGTGAGTTGACTGGTGGCTGGTGGCGATGAGGACAGGAGCAATGAGTTTGGGGAGGGAGGGAAAGCAGAATGAGTATGTAGAAAGATTACTGAAATAGGTGGGCATTTGGGGGCAGTATGAAAGCCTAGTGCAATGGAAACTTCCCAGAACATATGTGTTTGACCTTAGAGAGGACTCATTGTAATGGAGAATGTGGAGACTAACCAAGCCATCTTCTACAAATAGGTTAGGCTCCCAATGTTGGGACTGGGACACCAATATAAATAAAATATTTATGACTCACAAATCTGCCTTACCTGCAAGATGCACTGGGGCAATGTTAGCTCAGGGTTTGTGGCTAACCAATGGCTGGTCTAACCTGAGGTCTACACAAGAGGTAGCTGATGCCTGACACTACTTAGATGGTCAGAATCTGGAAGCTGAATGGTCAGAGACCTAGAGTAGACCCAAAAAGAGTGACAAAAATGCATCAATAAATTTAAAAAGTCAATGAACTTATTTCTAGTGATATTCTGCTATACTCATAGAATCGGTGCCTAGCCCCCATTAGAGAGGCTTCCTCCAGCAGCTGATGCAGACACCCACAGCTAAACATTGGGCAGAGTTAGGGAAACTCAGCAGAGGAGGTGGGGCAAGGGGTCAGAAGGATTGAAGACACCTGTCTAACATGGCCCCAGAATCAACTAGGCAGAGCTCATTGGGGTTCACAGAGACTGGAGTGACAATCAAGGAGTGTGCATGGGGCTGCACCAGGCCCTCAGCATACATGCTGTGGTTGTTTATGTTGGGGATTTTGTTAGATTCCTAATGATGGGAATGGGAGACTCTTTTGCCTGCTCATGGGAACTATTCATTATTCATTATCCAGCCTTGATATGAGGGTATGTGCCTAGCTTCATTGCATCTTGCTATGCCAAATTTCCTTGATATCCCTGGGAGGCCTGTTCTTTTCTGAAGGGAAACAGAACAGTGGATCTTGGGAAGAGGGATAATGGGGGGGGTATTGGAAGGAGAAGAGGGAAAGGAGGCTGTGGTTGGGATGCATTATATTAAAGAAGGATAAAAATAATAAAGATCTGATAAACATGGAAGAAAAAAAGAGCAGATTGTAAACTGTTGTATTTTCTGAGATGATTGTCCTCACACAACATGAAAATGTATTTTCCCTGCACTGAGTGACCCCAGTGGCAGGGCTCAAAGTTATACCTGACTTAGACCCCCTGCTCAGGCATATCCATGACAGGTGATCATCATACCAGCCTCTTTCTCTGCTTTGGTTTCTGACTTTTCTCTTGAAGGTAGTGTTGAGCTAGGTTACTGATCCTCTTTGTCATGGGCTCTCTAGTTACTGTTTGGGGTCAGTTAGCCATTCTACATACTACCCAGGAGTAAACCAAGAGCACAGCATGTTAGAATTCCTAGGTGGCAGACAGAAGACTTCTCTAAGAAGTGCTATTAATGCATTTTGTCACTATAATTTTAACATTGATTTCTGTCTCTCTGTGAGGCCCAAACCTATTTCTGTACTGCTGAGATTGACTTCTACAGCAAACTAGTCCCTCAACTGTGACACACAGCATCTCAATTAAGTACAATGTAGGTGGATTTTGTAAGTAGGTGTTTCCATATGCTATTGATTGGTATTATCACCAGAGTAACAGGTAACTGGATTAAAAGCTTTAAAAAATTGTCCACAGAAGTAATGTATGTGTCACATCATGTAACAGAGAGCTCATACACACAGAGACATGAAATAGCTTATGTAAATGTTTTTCTTGTACAAACTAAGCCTATATCTTCCCATCAGAAGTCATAGACAGACCTAGAGATGAACTTGAATTTGATCTTTGGGACTGTTTGACTGAGATGCTTTAGGAAGGTTATCTAACGTGAATTAGCCCTTAAGGTCACCTTCACATATAAAGAAGGACAAATATGTGGTGTAGGGGATAAGCATATAGTCTGTGGTTCTGTGTTCCCTGCACCACTCCTTATTAAACCTCTCTTTCAAAGACCTGGCCACATAGATCATTGCTTTTTGTGAACAACATAATCTTTTTTTAATCTTCATGTTCTTTCAACTGGAGCAACTCTGTTCTCTGCTCCTTGTGCATGCATGGAGTCTACTCAAAAGTCATTGGGCTTAGAGGTTTTATTCAAGTGCTTCCCTCATCAAATATCTCCAATGCAGTGTTTACATACACAGATCCACCAGCAAATGCATGTGAGTTGTTTTGGTTGATGTAACAATGCATGGCTTTTAAAGAAAGGAAATGCTTAACAATTCTGGAGGCTGAAGACTACAAGATGTCTACATAGTGGATGCCTGGTGAGAACCTGTGTTATGTTTTGCTGATGGCTCATTCTCACTGTGTCCTCACTTGTTGGGAAGAGTACTCTCTTGTCTTCATTCCCTTTAAAGGGCACAAATCCCAGCCACGGAAGTTTTAATACCCCACAACCTCATCATTTAATTAAACCTCCATTTCCTAATATCATCATCATAGAGACTAAGATTCCAAAGTGCAAATTTTGGAGGGATACACATGATATGTATTGTGTGTGTGTGTGCTCATTTTCCACAGGTCTAAATGCTGTCAAGAATTAGTGAAGGGACTGGAGAGATCGCCCAGTTGTCATGAGTGCTTAGCACTCTTCCAGAGGACCCAGGTTTGGCTTCCAGAACCCACATGGTGACTCACAACTACCTGAAAACTGCAATTGCTCTGGTCTGTCCTCCATGGTCCCTGTATGCATGTGGTGCACATATACTCAGAAAGGATCACTTGAATACACATAATTAAGTAAGCATTTAAATAGATCATTATTAAAAGAATTAATGATGATACATATCCTAATGAGAAATTTCTGTGTATCATTTATAGTCATGCTAAACTATCAGTTTTGTACTAAAGAGAGGACTCATTACAGTATGAAGACTAAATCATTTCTATAAAAATGAAAAAAGAACAGACCAGAATGAAGTAATCCCTGCTGCATTATTATAAACAGATAGGTACTTTGAAATGTATTCTCACTGTCTAGTAAAGTTCAGTTGCTCTGTGTGGATCAGACCAGGTAAAATCCCCTCAGAATCTCCCATAATAGCAAACAAATGCATTCTGAGAATATAGCTCATCTCAGATAATTGACAGATGAAAAACCTAGAATTAAAATATTTTGCAGAATCAATCCCAAATGGGAAGGCATCGTGTACACCTAATTTCATCTTAATCTTGTGATTTTATAATGTGGTTCACATGGGAGGTCGTCTATGCCTCCTACTTTGCTGATTCCCCAACTGATCTGAGCACACTCCCCTGCTAGTCTTCCCTTTCTCCTCCACTCGACAGGATGAGTCAGTCTCAGATGTCAGCACACGGCACATGTATTGACTTTTTAAATTTCCATTTTGACAATGTAATGATCTCTCCATAGATTTACACTGAGATAATTTTACAATTTTCTTGAAGTTTTAAGGTAGATTTTTTTTATATTTTATGTTGCTACAGGGGGCTGCATTTATAGTATTCTATAATATTTTATTCTTGATATGTCAAATATATGTGAGTGTCTGTGTCGGTGTGTATGTGTGTACATAACAAAGTCTCAATAAATGCTTCCTGGTTTAGATACCCAAGTTAAAGTAAATCAATAATTTGTTATTTGCTGCTGCTAGATGGAGGGGTCAAAGGGTCCATGTTCTTTCTTCATAAACTCTTTAGCTGGAGGGTCCTCTCAAGAGGCTGGAGTATCTTGGAAATTTCTGTATTTGATATTCTGCATTGCAGACATCAAATGAAGAGCCGATGGGCTCTGCATACTGCCTCAGTAAGGGATAGAGATGGTAGATAAGATGCTAGCATTTGAGAACTGCTAGGTAATTTATTACTTAAGTTTATGGAAAATGCTATCCATTTCTTCCCTAAATCATCTTGGTTCTTTATCTAGTAGTAACACACTAAACCTAGAGAACACTAACAGAAGATGAAGCAGCTAGCATTTTTATCTGGTCTTAACTGATGACTGTGTTTCAGATGACTTACAAAGTGCTTTGAAGAAGAAAGATTTATTATCCATTTATTTCATGAGAGATGAAAAAAGAGACTCTTTAATTCAGCTATACAGAATGCATTAAATTATTCAGTAGGGAAATCAGATTTTGACTTACAAAATAAATATTTTTGTTTAAATCTCTAGTCGAAGTTTTAACATTTACAGTACTCTGTAAATGCTGCCCTATGTTCTTACCCCATCTCAATAATTCTATTCCCATTCCACGAATCAATATTTAGTGTGGCATTTAGACAGAGAGGATAGGTGTGTCTGTATGCCTCTGCTGCCCACCAATAAAGAACAGGTTCTAATCCCAGCAGAGCAGATGCTGTACCAGTCCTAAAAAAGCTCCTACAATGCTTGGATCACTCTCATTTGCTAATCTCAGAACTATTGGCTGCATTTTCACCAGATACCAGCCCCAGCCCCCTTGCTGTTCTTTAGGCATTTTAGATGGACTCCATTTTGGAACCTTAGTCATAGCTCCTCTCTATATACTGTGCTCTTTTCCTTTGAAACTTGCATAGCCTGCACAATGTTTTCTACATACCCTTGACCAAGTGTAAGATATTCTTGGACCATCCATTCATAATCCAAACCTGTCTTATTTGCTCCTGTTCTTGGAATTCTTGGTTCCTCCTGATACATATCTATACACACACACACACACACACACCCACTCACACACAGAGAAAAAGACAGATAGAGACATATACTCTCAAAGTAAGAAATTTTTATGAATTCTTTCAACTTTTGATGAATACCACCACTATGATACTAGTTTTTATGTGATGTTTTACTCTTTTGGCTGTTTTGCCTAGCTCCCCAATAAATCACACACAGTGGCTTATTCTTAGTTATGAATGCGCAGCCTTAACTTGGCTCATTTCTTGCCCAATTTTCTTAACATTAATTATTCCAACTACGTTTTGCCTCTGGGCTTTTATCTTTCTCTATTTCTGTATACCTTTCTTTACTTCTTTCTCCATGGTTTGTTGTGTAGCTGGGTAGCTGACCCTTGATGCTCTCCTTTCCTTGTTCTCTTGTTCCTCCTTTCTTTCTCAATTCTCATTTCTCCTCCCTTTTATACTCTCTGTCTGCCAGTCCCGCCTATCCTTGCTCCTGCCTTGCTATTGGTCGTTCAAGTCTTTATTAGAACATCAGGTGTTTTAGACAAAGAATCACAGCTTCACAGTGTTAAACAACTGCAGCATAAATAAAAGCAACATATCTTAATTAATATTCTCTAAAGTTTCCCTTTCTGTTTATAAACAAAATTGAAAAAAATTAACAAACTGTATACAATAAGAACATTATCAAGTAAAGATTATATTCACAATGTGCTGATTCCCAGTTCATTTTTGACTTTGGTAAACTTAAGGAAAATACTCCATAATCTATCCTTAGTCAATTCAAGAATTTATACCTAACTTACTTATATATAGCATAGTATGTATGTATGTATGTATATATATATACATATATATATAATGTTGCAACAAAAATAACCTAAAATTGGTATAAATATACAAAATCCTTTAAACAAGAGTAAAAACATATATACAGTTTGTTGTAGCAAAACTACCTTAAATTTATATCAATATACAAAAGTCCTTTAAATAAGAGTAAAAACCAATATACAATGTAATAAAATTGACTTTGAATTTGTACCCATATATCAAAACCCATGCCAATGCAAAAATATCTGGGATTAATGAGTGTCTTTTTATTTCTCTATTAGTTCTTAAATTTTTCTAACGTAGTCTCAGTACCTGGGACTGAGAATAAAATCAACTCCATAGAGATTATCTTCTTATATGAGTTTAACTGAATTGGGAGCACAATTAAATCTGCTATAAATTTTCTTTTGCCATACAAGGGACAATAACCATTGTGGTGACACTCTATCCTGTTCACAGATCTGTCATGGTAAAGGCAGGTAAACAGGAATATCAGAAGACATGTTAAAGTTCTGCCGGCTCCAGTGTCCTGCTGTCTTCACTTGGCTCGGTATATCGAGCCATTCTCCTGCTAACGGCTGCATCTTTTAGGAATATAGCTCTATGTGAGTCCTGTCCACACTCAAGGAGGATTGAGCATTGACCTTGGGTCCTCCTTCCAATCTTGTTGTCCAGGCCCTGAAGAGCCTGCAGAGAAGACAAACATCAAATCAAAATGCGTTTCCTAGCATGTATATTACTTTTCTATCACTATCACAACAAATTACTGTAAGCTTAGTGTCTCAATATAAATATGTTACCTAGTAGCTCTTTAGACTAGAAGCTTGGTGTGAGTTTCCCTGGGTTAAAAGTCAGTATCAGGTCATGGAGGGTAAGAGCACTTGTTAGCAAACCTGATAACATAACTTTGGTTCCTGTATCCTGTATCCTAAGATGTAAGAAGAGAATTAATGCCCTGAAGCTCTTCTCTAACCTCTACACACATGTATACACACACACACACACACATGATAATTTAAATTTTATAGTAAGATACCATAAAAACTGCATTATTTTCTGGTGATCTATGGGAAATTCTCTTCGCCTGCTTCTCCCATCTCCCAGAAGCTGCTCAAACTCTGTTTTATGGCCCCATTTCCTTATTTTCAAAGCAAGCAGCAATTCTGCATCTCCTCTATTCCTCCATATCCAGCACAATATGTCCCTTTTAGGAATACAGTGTTTTAAAAGGCACAATCCTATATAATACTGACACAGTTACTGTGTAAGGTAGTGTAGTCACAAGCTCAAATATTTATAGTGTGAAGTTGGTGTGAAGGTATGTATTGTTTCTTATCCTGTCCCATTTAAAAAACTTGGACTTTTTTCAAAATATCATTGAGAGGTCCCAAGTATCTAATACATATTTGGTTTTAGAAAAATAGCTAAGCTCCATAGTTTGTTCATATTGGTGGGAAATAACTTAGTTAAATAATCATAACTAATTTTGTGTGTTGCAATAATGATCTTTCTGTTAGTGTTTGAAATGTGTTGAAGCCCTTTACATATTATTAATTAAACACATTGTAGTACTATTTTTTTCATTCTATTCATGACAAAACATATACAAAAAGACTTTATGTAAGTTTGACTACAGATGTACAATTAGCACAAGAGCTAAGATTCAATACACAGTCTGGCTTTCAGATTCAGTGGTCTAGCCACTGCACAGAACAGTCCTGGGCAATGCAGAGAATGCTAGCTTCTAGCCTTTGAGAGGAGCAGGAAACATAGCCAGGCATAATGGTCAGGGATTGCTTTGTAGATTCAATGAGACACGGAAAAGGGATAAAGGGAAAGAGGCAGATTTAATGGAGTGGAGAGGGATAGAGAAAGAATTCTGATAAACACCTGAGCTATAGTCAAATCTATGTACCCATATGCCATGAAATAAGACCCTTGTCTCCTGTAATTGCTTCACTCTTTAAAGGTCTGAAAGGGAGAACTGGCAAGGTTATAGAACAATATGTGCTGATCACTACAGCCTTCCTCTTTGATAGTGACTTTGCAGATTTTGTAAATAGCTACCCACCTGAGAACATTCCTCTTTTGAGTTGAATTTCATCTTGATTTTTCATCCTTCTTGATTCTTATCCCTTTGTGCCAAAATTGTATTTTTCCAAAGCTGTTTTCAAAAGTGGTTTTGTTCTGATTTAATGGGCTCAGTTTCCAATGTTTGGGCTGAAATTGAGACGTCGCTTTGTGAAAAGTGAATGCATTTGAATGGTGAAGTTTCCTGTGAGCAGAAATGAAGTATTGTTTCTTTCTGAAGCTGCCTCTGTTATTTTACTTCTGTGTTTCCTTCCATCTTCTTCTTTAAAACTTTTCAAAATGACATCAAACAGTCTGGCTCTTCTTATGAAATGAAGTCCTTTCATCTCCAGGCAGGCTGATGGAGAAAGGATTATCAAGCAGAGCCAACCAAAATCATTGTTCTTGTAAAATATATTAACTATATGAAAGAAAACTTTTTCTTTCCAGCTACTCACTATAAAATATCTATTCTAGGTCTGTAATTCGAAAAGTATGAAATGACCACACGAAACAGCAGAGCATACATAACCACAAGAGGAGAAGATCATCCCCATAAACATGTGTCACCGAAGGGAGTAAGCAATAGTGACAAAAAAAGAAAAATAGAAAGCAGAATTTATTGATGAATTATTTTGTGCTTAGAAAAACATTATATTATGCACTTTAGATATGCATGAAGTCCTTCAGGTATTTGAAAAGCCTCTAAGAAAAGAAGAGATAAGGAAAGAGTAAAGAAGAGACAGAGAAGTTAAAGCAGGTTATTCAAAATATTGAGTAGCAATGCTAGCATTTGAATCTGGGTATTGCTGGGACGATAAATAACATCAGTCACCTAGCTAACTTAGTATTTTTTTCTGCATAAAAATTATTTATGAAGGTTTTGTTTCTTACAGATGATAAGAGAGAAACCATAAGACTAAGTGTTGTACGGAGGGAAGATTAATCAGTGGTTGAACACCAAGTAAGTAAGTATTGGATAGATAATGTTCCCCTGGCCTCAGCCTTGCAGCATGGCATAGGAACACAATACATGGATTCTTTTCATCATAGAGCTTTCCCTAAAGGTCAAACACTAGATTTTCATATTTATGTTGATTATTATATAGCAGTCAATTGGGCTTAACTTCACAAAACTGACAATATCATTCTCTGGTGGGGCATTACCACTTTGAAACTTGCAATGTCTCCCTGCAATGTTACTTGGCCACCCTTTCTTCCCTGAGATGAGTTTTGAATTATTGAACTCTTATTGAGATCATGTACAGGAGTCGTTCAGCAGTGTGATGAAGTCAGCACAGTAAATAGACTGGAAAGCTAGATCTAGAACCTATTCTTCAGCTACCAAGACCTAACTTTTCATGCCATGTTGGCTGATATCCTAATTGATTCCTAAATGGATGTAATGAAGATTTCTGAAAGCAAAGAGAGAACAAAGCTGTGGGGGAAAGTGCGGGGAGCTCTTTGGAAAAAAAAATTGGCCCTCTTAAGAACTTTTCATCTTTAATCTTACAAAGAGGCTGCTAATGCCTCTATTCTTTTGGTAGTGTCTCATCTCTTATACTGTAGCTTCAAAAGCACTCTTGGGAATTGGTGTCTATAGACATCCTAGAATTTACCTTTCTTTGACCATTTTCAGTTGACTTTTGCCTCTAATATTTGTTTTATGATGGAAACTCTTTTACTATGAACTTGACTTCTCAGACTTTAAATGCCACATGCCCAAGTTGCCTTGACCTCATCACAGTAGCACAGAACTGCAAACAAACACAGTGAATGAAAGCAGAAAACACAAGAGGAAGCTCTGGTGTAGGAGAAACTGGAGTTGGATTTTGATGAAGGAATAAAATACACTGAGAGATGAGGGACAACAGAGTTAAAAGAGGACACAGTAAAACGAAAGGCAGAATAAACAAGTGAGCCTGGAGTATACTGAGAAAGTGAACAAGAAGGGAAATTCTTCCTGTTAAACTCCTTTCAAAAATATTTTTGAGGGAGGGGGACTTAATTGGGGGAGGGGGAGGGAAAGGGGAGGCGGAGGTGGGGAAGAGACAGAAATCTTTAATAAAAAAAATAAAATAAAAAAATTAGCATACTCAAATTGTAAAGATGACTCAGTGGTTAGGTGTGCCTTCTACTCTTGGACAGGGCAGAGTTCGGTTCTCAGCACCTACATAGCAGGTCACAGCTCTCTATAACCCAGTTCCAGGGAAGCTTATGCGCCTTTCTAACACCTGTGAATGCCAGGCATGCACATGACACACAGACAAAATACTCATAAATACACATGCTCATACATCTAAAAATTGAAATAAATAAATCTTTTTTGAATAAACAGCAAAAAAAATATTTTTTGTGGGGCTGGAGAGATGGCTCAGTGGTTAAGAGCATTGCCTGCTCTTCCAAAGGTCCTGAGTTCAATTCCCGGCAACCACATGGTGGCTCACAACCATCTGTAATGAGGTCTGATGCTCTCTTCTGGCTTGCAGACATATACACAGACAGAATATTGTATACATAATAAATAAATAAGTATTTAAAAATATTTACATTTGAAAAAAAATATTTTTGTGTATATGATATGTGTATGTACATGTGCATATGTGTGAGATTTTCATGTTCCAAAGTGTGTGTATTGAGGTAAAAGGACAACATTGGGGTGTGAGTCCTTGCCTTCCACATTATTTGAGACATGTTTTCTAGTTATTTACCATTAAAATACCAGAATGTGTCATCCATGGTCTCCAAGAGATGCTCCTGTGTCTGCATTCCATTTTGAGGGGGAGCACCCAGATTACAGATGATTGCTATTATTTCTGGATTTATATGGTTTCTGTGGATTTGAACTCAAGTCCTCACATTTACCACACAGCAAGCCCTATACTCACTGAACCATTTTCTCAGCTGAACTTTTATACTCTAAAGTTGTCATATCACAAAGATGCTTTCCATTTCTCTTACGTTTGTGGATTATTAATCATTTCTAGTGTGCAAGTGTGTATACCCTTGACACAGCTATTACTAAAATGTCACAGAATTTTGCTTTCTAATTAGAAATGTAAACACAATGTTTTGGAAGATTCTTAAAGATAGAGTCAAACTGAGTGTTCAATTTTGCCTGTTTGCTTTTATTATCAAAGTGGTGCAATTGCTTTTATTATCAAAGTGGTGCAAAAATGTCAGAGCAAATGTACATTTTGTGTTTAGAAAACTCTGAAGCCATTGCCTTAAATAAAGCAGCATCAAATGTAGTCATAATGTTCTGATCGATAGTCCTTACTAATCACATCCCAGATACATCACACCTAAAGGATGCTATTCACTATCTGATACAAGACATCTAAAAATACACTAGGACCAACAGGGAATGTTATCTAAGAAGGTACCAACTGCTGAGAGACAAAAAAAAAAAGCTTCTTACCCAACCACACAGCCAAAGTAATCACTGTTAAATAATTTTTTCAAGATTGAATGCCTCTTTGTTCTGGGAAGGAGTCTTTATAGTAAATCTGTTCATTGCTAACACTGTTGATCTTTTTTTTTTTGTTTTCAATTGCATAGTGTAGTTGTTCCATGAAGGTTTTACTTTTGCCTGGAATGCCTATACATGAAATATATGCAGCATGATCTCCCTGTCCCACTGAAATATTCATGAACTTAGCTGAATATTTTAGCTTTCTTCTTCTTTTTACTTGTGTTCAGAGATAAAATGCAGTGTTACATATACATACTACTCATAAAATATCAAATAACTCCAAATACTGTCTTTACATAAAAATAAAATTACAATGAAAATATTTTGCTCCTATAGTTTTGGGAGGTCAATTTATATAATCTCACAGTTGTAGTATAATAAAATACCTTGCTTCCTTACTCTACTGTCCAGATAGTTGGCAAATGGGGGAGAAAATGCTTGTGTCTCATGAAGTATTTCTGGGATCTGATCCCTTTCCTCTCAGACTTGAACCATCATTTGTATGAGCTGACATAAGGGAAGCCCTGTGAGGTAGAGTGGACATTGCAAACTATGGCTTGGGAGCTGGGGAACTACTTGCCCAGGCATGCCATCTAATTTATAGGTAGCAACTAGACCTTCCTGAAGGACATATTGAATGTGTACATGGATTGTGTTGCATGATAAACACAGATAAAAACTTCTCTTTTGGTTTTATAAAGTCAAGTTGTTTAGATTTAGGTCCTGTTTTCTTTCAATAACTTAGAGGCTTCTGGTCTGTTACCCTTTCATTGGTCCCTTGAATTGTTTAGAACCATTCCTAGGTGTAGTCTTCAAACTTGCTTTCACCTCCCCTATTCTTTATTTCACCATGTTGTACACACACAGTTAATGTGTGTGTAAACAAATACACATATGAATATATTGCACATAATATATATATATATATATTATAAGCTAAGATCTGAATCTGAAAAGTAGATATACACGACAGATCACTAAGTAACAAAAATATGGTACATATAGTTAATGAGATTTAAACCAGTTGTACAGAAAAGTTAAATAATGAGATTTATAGGTAAATAGATGGATCTGGAAAGTATTATCTGAGAAAGATATCTCATAATAAGAATGATGCTAGTATGTTCTTGTACATGATATTGGAGTTATTAAATGGAATATTGAGTGTGTGAGAAACACCCATTGCCATGCACACATTCAATAAGCAACAGTTACCACAGCTGCAGTATGAGGTTTAAATTCTCATTCACATTCTCCAGTTCTACCACTAGGAAGTTCCCACTATGCTTCGATGAAAAAGAGATGAGCAAAATTGCTAATATCTCATTCTTTGTTAATTCAACCCATGAACATTGAATGTCTACTAATGTAAGCCAGTGAATTATATGTCAATCATGATTTGTTGGATGCTCCAAGCACTTTATATATCTCTTACTATGAATTACATACAGTAAGAGTTGCTTTGCTAAAGTTATTTACTTTAGTGTGCTATATTTCAAAATATTGTATCTCCATATAATATTTCTCTCAGCTAGTCATATGTCTAATCTCCACTTATATTCTCTAAAATTAGTAAAATACTTAATAGCAATGATCATCAATAATAGATGGGTAAAGAACTTAAAGTTTTGATTCTGAAGAAAGAATATGGCAAAAGTTATAGAATACACCCAGAGCCTGACTTGCTTCTCCTGTAACAAGCAATGAGTTATTGCTGCTTTAGTTTGATTTCTCACCTATGTTCTTCACTTGGAGAGTATACTTTAAAAGAACATGTCCAGGCATATGGAATAAGGATATAGAATAATGAGTGCTTGGTGACCAAGATGTATTCCATCTTATGGAGACTGGAAGGGATGAAAGAACTTTATCTTACAAGAGTCCTGATGGAAAGCAGTGCAACTGTT
The DNA here is from genome assembly GCA_025134845.1 of Neodon shergylaensis. Taxonomy (NCBI): domain Eukaryota; kingdom Metazoa; phylum Chordata; class Mammalia; order Rodentia; family Cricetidae; genus Neodon; species Neodon shergylaensis. The sequence goes on along the minus strand of JABTXL010006079.1, from coordinate 3,554,636 downwards.
CATGAGATGAGACCATAAACTGCTCTTAATTTGGTTTGAGTGATCACAATTGGAACCTAAACAGGCAGAGACCAGAACCCAGGACAAAGTAAATTGTGAGAAACTGGCAAATGCTGGCAGTAAGAGATAGAATTTCAAAATGAGTAAAATTAAATCTTCAAATAAGTAGAAAATTCCAATAAAACACAAAGTGTGTAACAGATGGAGAAATGACGTAAGGGTCACAGCAATGTACTTCAGAATACGGTTCAAGGAATACTCATCAAGACTTGTGGATGATTTACTGTAGACATTATTCAAGGATGAGACTATTTTTTTTATGGTTTCAGATATTTAATTAGCTTTAGACCTCAGTCAAGGATATTTTCATCAGAAGACATTCCCTGAAAGATGAATATGAAATTGTAGGTGATAAAAGAACACAATGTTGTTAAACAGATGGTAGATAGGAAATGAACATGTTTTATTCATATTGAAGAAAACAATGAAAGAGAATATTAGAAATACAGAAAATAGATAAAGGGAAAAATTTGTGTTGTTGGTTTTTTTGGGGGGTAATGGGGTAGGGCATAAACTATTGTAGGGGTAGAATTGCTAGGAAAAAAAATTATATATTTCATCTCAAGATACTGAGGTTAAAATGGATCTATATATAGAACCAAGACTTTAAAAACAGACAGATAAAATGAAAGCTAAAACCTAACAAACCAGACACAAAATTAATAGGCACCCATGTGGGCACATGCTGAGGAATATGAGGAGGAAAGGCAAAGTCCAACAAAGCACCTTCCAACCAATAATTCTGAAACACACACAAAACCTGGGACAAGTTATGGCTAGACTTCCTTTATTCTTAATTCTAAGTGTTAGAAGACCATGAGATAGTCTTCATTTGCTTCATATGTGCTCAGGACTATAATAATTAACTCATTCTTATTTTGCCCTTGTGAAAACCTTACGCTTGTGTGCATCTGTCTTTTGTCCTCACAACTCTCTGACAAACAAGCTTTTCTCATAGTATGCTGTTGACAGAGGTTTCTGTCCCACCCAGTCCCACAGCCATTCAGTCTCAAAGAGACAAAAAGAATCTTACAATAATTATAAACTGGTTGACCTATTAGCTCAGGCTTCTTATTAACTAATTCTTACATCTTCAATTAGTCCATAATTCTTGTCTGTGTTAGCCACATGGCTTGGTACCTTTTATCAGCGAGGCAGTCTCATTTTGCTTTTGGGTGATGACTGCAGATTGAGTCTTTCCTCTTCCCAGAATTCTCCTATTCCGGTCACCCTTCTATACTTCCTGGCAATACAAGTAACAAGGCTTTACAGGGTACAAGACCATTGTCCCACAGCAACGTTAAGCTGATTATTAACACTGTTTTGTGTCTATCATTTATCTAGGATCAAATGTTTTGGACATTGTACTAGTAAAATTGTCCAGTAACCCATGTTTATTTCTCCTTTCTCCCTTGCTAATGCAGATAGCACTGAGCTACACATGGGAATTTTCTACAATTATGAAACACATTTGAAATAATAAAGTAATATTTCAAATGTAAAGACAAACAAAAGGTTAAGGTCTGTATCCTTCGCTTTTTTTTTTAACGTTAACTGGTTTTAGTCTGGGTGAATTCTATATTCTAGAGCTATATCAGTAAGAGAAATAGATGTCAGTACTATAAGAGAATAAAAGAATTTAGTATATGAAAACGATAAACACACATCACTTTTTAATAAAATTCAAAAAGGCAGTTGCTGAGTTTTCACAATAATTTATTTAGAGAACTTGTCTCCTAAGGTCAATTTTGCAATAATTTTCCTTTTATCTATTGTTAAATTGTCAGCATGTGGAGTTTAACTATAAAAATAATGCAATAATAAGTTATAAGAAGTGTTTGAAAAGTTGATGGCTATTTTCTAAAAGTGACACAATTGTGAGATATTTATTTTTTCTTTTTCTTTATATGTGTTGTTAAAAATATTCAAAGTAGGAATTGAAAATTAGAAAAACACACTTGTAAACATCTCTCTATATAATGTCAGGAAGATTAAAGAAAATCTGATAGAAGCAGCCATGACATTTCTCTCACTGCTAAAGTTCAGAGTATTTTTTTCAAGTTTCAGGACAATTCCCTACCATTTAAAATGGGAAGGTATTTATTTTACCTTAAAGAATGAAAAATAAAATAATACAAATATTTGATTTATGATTTATACAGTTTTAAGTTCAAATATACTTGCATGGTTAGGTTTTAGATTTTTTAGGTATAAGTTTTAGAAAATTTCATGTCTTTAAAAACTTTTTCCAGATAGATATATAAATTTTTACTATTCTCTTATTAGACACATGGCTGGTGATACTATTTTCCTTAGTAAAAATCATAAACCCATGGGAAGTTTGATCCTGAATTTGTTTATATCAAAATATTTATTTATGGTAGAGCCTTATGTCTTAGAACACTGGATTAATGGATTGACATCTTTGCCTCTCTTAGAAGCAGGCAAATACCCATTTCAAAATTTTTACCTCTTTATGCTGCATGGATCTGTAGGCAGCAATATCTACTCTAGTCTGCTCATTTCTGTGAAAGATAATTCAGTCTCTCTGAGAATCATTTTCTCTGCTGATGACAGAGGGTTTTATAGCATCCATCTCCTATCTAAAGCTCAAAGGAAAGATGTATTAACAGGATTGAGTGCAGACTGGGAAGAGAACACATGGGCCACAATTCTTTTTTCTGACCCTGTCTTAGGAAGCAACTTCTTCAGCGGAAATACAGCTTTTCTACTGCAAGTCCCAGTAGCTTGCTTTCTACTTAGCCATCAGAAACAGCCTGTAATGCTTCTCTCTGTCGCTCTGCCCTCTATTTCATATTTCTTATCCATGGTTTCACTGTCCACATCCCATCTCTATTAGAAGGAGCTTATCTCATTTCTTCACTCCACAAATAACAGACTTATGATAAGAATAATAATGAAAAGTCAGATTGCTGCAGAGTATAAACAGGAAAAATAAAGGTAACATTGAGTGAATTTCTTCTATGAATAAAGGAGGCACCGAGGATAAATGATTCAATATCCAGAGGTGATGAATGCAATCAGGCAATGACTACACATGTTATAAAAAAAAGGAGCAGCATGAAAATGAGGAAGTGAAAAGAAATCAAGGCATAGTGAGAAACACAAACACAGAACATAAGGAAGATAGGTTGAACAGCTAAGAGCATGAAAAAAAAAAACAATATAAAAACCCGGCAGGACACAGATTGCAGATGAAAGACATAAAGCAGAATCCCCAGGGAAGACAAGTTCCATTATGAAGGTACTTCAAGTTCAAAAACAAGACAAGGTCAGTGGAGGAGCCAGTGATGTGAGCAGAGAGATGTACTGAAGACATATTGACAAGGGATGGTTCCCTCAGTCCCAGGAAAACCAGATAGAATTGTAAATCACTGGCCATCAGTGAGGGTTAAAAACAGGTATTTAAAACCACACACACATGCTCAAACACACACGCACACACACACATGTGAAATTTGTGTCTGTTTACAGTACTCTGAGGAGCAACATCACAAAGTAAAAGCACGAAATTTACATATGATCCAGTAGCAGCCCATGGTTATTAGATGTCCCATTGAGTGACCATTTTAAATCTTTGTGATTGACTACTTTTTTTGTTGAGGAAGGACTCAGAAAGGATGGCCAAAGTTCTAATGGATCCTTCTGCCTTTCAAAGTGCTTGTTGAGTGAAGTCCTTGAAGCTGAACTTGAAGCATATTTTCTAATTGATTTTATTGAGCTATATATTATACATTTTTCTCTGCTCTCCTTCCTTCCTCTCCCCTTTCATTCAACCATCTCCCATGTTCCCCATGCTCCCAGTTTACTCAGGAGATCTTGACTTTTTCCACTTCCCGTGTAGATTAGATCCATGTGTGTCCTTCTTAGGGTCCTCATTATTGTCTAGGTTCTCTGGGGTTGTGAATTATATGCTGGTTTTCTTTGTTTTATGTCTAAAAACCACTTATGAGTGAGGACATGTGATATTTGTCTTTCTCGGACTGGGTTACCTTACTCAATATGTTGTTTTCTAAATCCATCCATTTGCCTGAAAATTTCAAGATGTCATTATTTTTTTATGGTGAATTCTCAGAAAATTAAGAAACAACCTACCTCAAGGCCCAACAATAGCACTTTTGGGTATATACCCAAAGGATGCTCAAACATACCAGAAGGATGTGTGCTCAAATATGTTCATAGCAGCATTGTTTGTCATAGCCAGAACCCGGAAACAACCTAAAAGCCCCTCGACTGAAGAACTGATAAGGAAGATGTGCTACATTTACACAATAAATAATAATAATTTGAGTACTTTCTGGGCCTTGTTATTTTTAGCCAGTAGAGTGGAGACCTAAGCCCTGGTTCAGACATAAGATCTACACCATCTTTTACCACTTGACCTTTTCAAATGGATTCACATGTTGCTTGCAAATTTTTCAGGTTTTAAAGTTTTCAGGGACTTCCTCCACATGCAGATAAATGCTATTGCTCTGTGTCACACGAATACACAGGGATCAAGTAATTCACATGTTATATTAAAGACAATATACCTCCCCCTTGGGATCTAGAATAATAGCTTAATTTCAATATAGATGTTTTTCTTTCTTTGGTATCATTGTTGGTGATTCGGGTATCTTCTTAAACCTGACTGCCTCAATTGAGAGTGCAGTAAATAAAGAAAACATGGAGGTATTTTCTGTCTGTACTTCCTAATGTTGTCAAGATTGAATTTGACACTGAAGAGAGAGCTGGTTTGTAAAACAGACAATGCCACTTGAAGGTCGAGAATGTGTCTATCACTTGTCATCATCCTGTTTATGTTATTTAATCCTCACACAGACCAAACCTACCCCTAATCCTTTATGGGCTCCTTCAGGCGCTCAGCTATCACTATAACACCCCCAGGTCTTGTAATCTTTTATTTATTTATTTATTTATTTATTTATTTATTTATTTATTTATTTTTTATTAAAGATTTCTGTCTCTTCCCCACCTCCACCTCCCCTTTCCCTCCCCCTCCCCCAATCAAGTCCCCCTCCCTGCTTCTTAGGACATTGGCAGCATTTCTGGGATGCTTAGTCTTGGGTCACGTTAAACTTCAGGATTTTTTTTCCACCGGATCCAAAGGGCAAGTCTGTATGCCAGAAGTCATATGTGAATTTATATTTTTTTTCACTTCCAAGCATTTCTAACTCCCTAAGCTTGTGAGAGGAATGTCAGTAAAAGCAGAAGACAATGGCACCCTTAGTCACTTATGTCTGGCTCTGATTGGCTCACCCTTTACTGCACAAGGAACACAGCTTCACTGATTTATTGCTTTGCCAATTAAAAAGCAATGCAATCAGGTCCCATTAGTTTCCTATTGTGAAGGCGCCTTTGAATTTTTTAAAGGCTGACCTTGCTGTATCTCATCTAGGAAAGTTGGAAAAGTCAAAACTTTTCTTTCAAAATCTGTGAAGGACTTTAAAGAGACTTACATTTAGAAAACATCTCCAGGCTTTGGTTTCTTTTCTTTATTTCCACGTAAGTTCAAATTGGAGGTAGGCAGTGGGGAAACCTTACTTTTTGTTACCATTATGATAGTCCGCAAGATAACTGGGCTATATGATAGGAATTCTGAACAATAAATCTATGATCAGATGCTGGAAGCAAAATGTTTCTTATCTCCTATCCTTTATACTTTTGTATGTATTTTCACAATTATATGGCTATTGCAATAGTTATTGTAAAGAAAAAAAGTAAGTAGCCAGATGAACAGATACATGGGGAGTAATCTCTATGGGTTCTGACCACAGTCATTGATGTGTTATATTGTATATACCAGAAGCTTACCCCTTCTTTACCTATCATTTAAATTTGCGTTCACATTAATCACTATGAGTTTGATGGTATTGATCCCATTTCTTCAGTTGTGATGCCATGCTGAAGAATACGGAGCTAGGCACTCGAAACATGAGCAAAACATTTCAGCAGCATATGGCAAAACTTTCAGGTAATAATTTGGTAATAATAACCTATTGCCACTTTAGGACCTGGAGGCTACAAAAATCAAACATCTTCCTTTCTGTCTTCCCACAGCAACAGTCAGGTTGCTACCAAGGAGCTTCTGGGTCCTTTAACTCCAATTACACGTACCATGAGTGGGGAAAAGTGTTATTCTACCACTGACAGCTCTGTTTCACTGGCCAGTGAGTTTGAGGGATCTTCTTGCCTCTGACTCCACAGCTCTGGCATTACAAATGTATGCTCCATGTTGGGTATTATTTACATGAATTCTGGGAATCCAGCTCAAGTATTAATATTTGCAGGCTAAGCACTCTATTGGCTGAACCATTTCACATGTTTGTCTCATTTTGATTTCCTTTCAATCAATGGCATTTCTGCTAGAGGCACATTGGCAAGAAATGGGGAAAATAAAAGTGGAAAAGACTTTGGAAATGGATCTTATGTTGCCTTAATAAATGTTTTCTTTATAAAAAGGTATACATAAACATGTACATATCATGCTTAGGAATGAAAAGGGATAACTGAAAAATTTTAATGAAATATATTCCTGCCCATATAAGGAAGTTCTAACTAAGTCTCTTCCCCACACAAAACACTGGGGTCTCCTCAAATCTACTGCATAGAGCATGGGTAACTCTACGGAATACACAGTCATCTATGTGTAACAGCATTGTATGATTTATGTTCATGTCCTTGTTAACAGTGACAGATATCACTTCCATCTTATGGAGAAGGCCTTAAATCTAATCAAAAGGTGGTTGACTACACCCACAACCTCTGTGCCACTATTGGGCCAATGGGTATATATTGCCTGCAGATTGCTATTGTAGCTCACAGATAATAATGATGGATAAAAATGATGATTATTTTTCTCCTCTGGAACTTGTATGGTACCAGCGCACCAGCCCTATTTCTCCTTGTTCAATGACCTAAGTATGTGATATCTTTAGCAATATTACCTTACCAATAGGTTGTAGAAGGTAACCAATAACATTGCCAATAGCCCATAATTTTTGGGGGAAGTCTATGGGTGAACTCATACTTTTTCTTGCAATATAGTTTTCTGTTTAGTTTGATGATTCTCTTTCGTGTTTATTTTTTTCTACTATTTCCTAGTAAACTACCTCTGAACTTAATGACTTAATATAGTAACTTGTTACATGATTGTATGCATTTATTGGAGTCAATTATAACTTGGTGAATATCACACAATATTTGGGTCATTATGTATTCATTTGAGATCTTCATTCGTTTTTTTGTTTGTTTGAGACAGGGTTTCTCTGTGAAACATTCCTGACTGTCCTGGAGCTCACTCTGTAGACCTGACCAGGATGACCTTGAATTCACAGATACCCACCTGCTCTGCCTCCAAAGTGATGGGATTAAAACCATACACCACCTCTGCCCAACAGGTTTCTTCTTTCTTATGCCCAAGTCATCAGTGAACAGTTGGAATAGCAGAAATGCCCATGACTCTCTGGCTTTATGTATAGACTCCCTACAAGGCTACACTGAGTTTCCTGGTTACCATAGTTGGGTAAATTCTCAAAATAGTTTTATTTTTTGTAAGGTCTATTCCATTTTGGAATAAGACTATTACCTACTCCAAAATAAGTATGTGAAAAGTTCCAAGGAGAAATTTTAAAATTTCTTTGTAATTAGCCTAAAAATCCCAGAATCACAGTACTACAGAATTGGTATTCATTTGTCATTTAGGTCAGTTTGCATTAAGAGTGACTTAGTGTTCACCTCTTGAATATATGGTTCTCATGATCTAAGTATAGGAAAGACACTAATGGAGAACACATTTGCTCCAAATCCCCTATAATGCCATGCATTCTAGAGTCTGTGTCCTCAGAAACTCATCTGCCATTAAGAGTGGACAGCAGAAAGGCTGACTGAGCCCTGTGATGATGTAGCAGCTATCCTCATGTTAGGAAGCCTGCATTGCTCCCCATATTTAAGAATGAATCACCAAGTTTTCATGCTTCTCTTTTTCAGGTTGCTTATTTCTGTAATTCCCACTGCCTTTGATGTCTGCAATCATCTGAAACCTCTATCAGATCCCTTTTGGTTTTACAAATGATCCTCTCCCATTGATTTCAAGAGTCCTTCACTGCTTCACAGAGATGTCAATTTTTAACCTACTTTATATATAAACATCTCATTCCATTGTTTCCAAGCCCCTAAAACTATGTGGCTGGTCATCTATTTTATCTTATCATTCCTTAACTGTATATATACAGCTATGTTTTCTGAATGATCTGTATCTCTTTTGTATCATGGTTGATCTCAAATTGCATATACAGATTTAAATTACATGCGTCTCCATGGACTGCATGTATTGGCAGTGTTGAGGTTGAACCCAGGAATTATTTGTGCTAGGCAAGTGCTCTACTTCTAAGCCATATCCCTAAGCCATATCTAAGTCATATATTTTCTTGCATATTAATCTTCATATTTGATTTTCTATATTATTAGTGTCTCTTAAAAATATACTATATCTGGTGACTATCATTCTCATTTTCTCAAATAGTAGAATTGATGATTTTTTATTTTTATTTTATAGTTTTATATTATTTTTTAAAAGAAAACAAACTACCTTTTTTCATTTTACATACCAATCACCATTCCCACTCCCTCTTATTCTCCCATTCTCTCCACATCCCCTCATCATATCCCCCATCCATTCCTTTGAAGAAGATCCAAGGCCCTCCCTACTATACTATACCTAGGCTGAGCAAGGTATCCATCCAAAGAGAATGGGTTCCCAAAAAGCCAGGACAACAGTAGGGATAAAATCCTAGTGCCACTGACAATGGCCCTGCAGTGTGCCCAGCCATCTAACTGTCACCCACATTCCGAGAGTCTAGTTTAGCCCTATGCTGGTTCCTTCCCTATAGGACTAGAGTTGGTGAGCTCCCATTAGCTCAGGTAAACTGTTTCAGTGAGTGTCCCCATCATGGCCTTAACCTCTTTGCTCATATTCTCACTCCTCCCACTCCTCAACTGGACTTTGTGGGCTCAGCCCAGTGCGCTGCTGCAGGTCTTTTCCTCTGTTTCCGTAAGTTGCTGGATAAAGGTTCTATGGTAGCATTTAAGACAGCCATCAATCTGACTACAGGGCAAGGTTAGTTTGGGCACCCTCTCCTCTATTGCTTAGGGTTTTAGCTGGGGTCTTCCTTGTAGATTCCTGGGAATTTCTCTAGTGTCAGGTTTCTTGCTAGCCCCATAATGGCTCAGTAAATCCAAATATTTCTCTTTTTTTCTGCTGTCTTCTCTGTCCTTCCTCCATCTTAACTATCCTGTTCCCTCTAGTTCTCCTTTCCCCCCTTTTCCCTTCCTCTTCCTCTTCTGGCCTTTTTTCTCCCACAACTCCATGCTCCCAATTTTGACAGGTGGTTTTGTCTATTTCCCCTTTCCAGATGGATCTATATATGTTTTTCTGAGGGTTGACCTTGTTACTTAGCTTCTCTAGGGTCATGAACTATAGGCTTGTTATCCTTTGCTTTACAGCTAGTATCCACTTATGAGTGAGTACATACCATGTTCATCTTTGAGAGATTTAATGATTTCTTCACTTTTTTGTTTGCATTTTCCTCCATTTCTTCTTTAACGGTCTCCATCATCTTTATAAAATTACAACTAAAATAATTTTCTCCTGTTTCTTCTGAATTAGGATGATCAAGTCTTTGTATATGACCAATGGCTTCTGGTGTTACAATTTTGCTTTTTAGGTTGATGAATGAATTCTTGCATTGACACCTACCCATTTCTTTCTCCAGTCGGTGCCAGCAGTGTCTTTGCCTCTTGGTCCAATCCTTGCAGTGGCTGTGTCTTTGGGAACTGTTCTTGGTCTGTTCTTTACTATTACTGTCTGTGTCTCAAGGAGTCACTGAGGTCTCTCTTGGCCTGCTTTCTTGGTCTGCTCTCTTGGTTTGGTCTCTTGGTCTACTCTGTGTAGTCACAGCCTGTGCTTCAGAGTTCCTCTCTTGGTCCTCTCTCTTGGTCCTTTCTATAGGAAGATTGCCTGCTGACTGGCTAGAGAAGCTGAACTAGGTGGGGGAGGGGCCCAAGGTTTTGCCCCAGTATGGAGGCCCTAGAGAGTGGGGTATCTCACCGACTAAGTGGTCACTCACCTCTTGTTCCTCCCTGTGAATTGACAGCCTGTATCTCAGAGTTCCACTGAGGTCGCAGGACATAGGAGGGTTTGGGGACAGAGTGGGATTTGTAACTTGCAGGGTCCATCAGATAGGGTGTGAGCATTGGACCTGTCATTCTTTTATTTATATTCCTGCAATGGTAGAATTTTATCACCTCAGTGCTACAAGAAGAACTTTTTTTCAGGAATATATATAAACATTTTTTGTAAGTCTCATAATGACAAAGTGAATTCCAATTATATTAATTATTTCAAAGAAGTTACTCTTTCTTGGCTTAGCAATTTGGTTTATAACTTGAGTCTGTGAGGACCCAAAACATGCTACCCTTTTCTAAGATATCATCATCATCTTTGTATTTGCACAATAGGACAATATCAATGATGTTTACTAGAACAATAGATGAATGGATTGTAAGAATAAGTTAATTTACTTTACATTGTCCAACAATCTTCAGTGTAAATTAACATCTGATATGAATTCAAAAATGTTAACTGAGGAATCATCTCATCCAGTATTATGGTTTATCACTTTTGGTAGAGTTATTATATTCTTATGAAGACCAATGAACAGCTATGTCATTTTGGCCCTATATGTCTATGGAAGTAGAAAGCATCATGGTGAATTTTTCATTAAAAAATTACATTTTTAAACTGGCTGTGATGCTGCATTATTTTACCTTTCTGAGTTTGTGTTCAGTCTTGTCTGCAGAAAAAGCTCAAGGTCATTTGGGGCTACAGAGTGAGACCCTGTTCTCAAAATAAAAAAGTAAAGAAGAGAAATTAATGTTTATAAAATTAATATATAAAAACATTTATATGTAACATTTATAAAATATATAACATAATTTATAAAAAATATGTTATATATTAAAATATATATGTATAATGGGATTCAGGAACATTGTAGACAATTTTATATATGTCTTGACCTTCACATTCCTGATGACTTTTAAAAACTGCTATGATAAGCCCTACTTTATAAATAAAAAATTAAAAATCATAAACCTTAAAAGACCTGGATGAGGCAGAAATCTGGCTGGGATCATAAAGTTCTTTGTTAGAGGCTGTTAAATTATTCTCCATTAAGCAGTGTTATATATGTTAAGCTATTTGGTGCAGAGGCTAGAGCTAGACTCTGAGAGAGAGCATTTCTAAACTTATAATTTATTTTAGTCTTATTGAGATCAGAGTTCGCAGCCAAGTAATAATGCCTTGACTAGATCCAAGCGACAACCTTTCTTGAGAAGGTCTGACTGAAGGACAACTCCTTCATCTCTCTGTTTCTTTACTTTTTCCAGTCTAAACATTGAGAAAATTTCCAGGCAGTGCTGTCACACACCTTTATTCCCAGCACTTCGGAGGCAGAGTCAGTGGATTTCTTTAAGTTCAAGGCCATCCTGGTCTATAGATCAAGCTCTGGGACAGCCAGAAAGAGCTACACAAAGAAACCTTGTCATGAAAAAATTAAAAAAAGAGAGAAACTACCAAAGGGATAGATTATACTATAACTTAATATTTTTCTGATGATGCTCAGGCCATGTGAAAAGACAGAAGGTTCAATTATTATTAGACATTAAGCAATATTTGAATAACTATGTCCTCATCCTGAAAACAGAGCAGTTGTTTAGTATCCCTAATTTGGGGGGAGGGTGGTGATCATCACCGTTCTTTTTTTTTTTTTAATTTTTCGAGACAGGGTTTCTCTGTGGCTTTGGAGCCTGTCCTGGAACTAGCTCTGTAGATCAGGCTGGTCTCGAACTCACAGAGATCTACCTGCCTCTGCCTCCCGAGTGCTGGGATTAAAGGCGTAAGCCACCATCTCCCGGCCAGCACTGTTCTTGAAGGGTGAGTCTTATTGAAGTCTCTGTGGAAAAACTGGTTGACTATAAATCTCCAGAATACTCATTCCTTTGTCAAACAGCTATTCTAAACAACTGCTCTGTTTTCAAGATAGAGATATTTGATACTCATTTGAGAAGTATCCCTAACTTTGGGGGAGGGTGGTCATCAGCACTGTTCTTGAAGGGTGAGTCCTGTTGAAGTCTCTGTGGAAAAACTAGTTGACCATAAATATTTCAATATGGAGCCCAAAGCATATGATGGTGTGCAGTCATAGAAAGCAGGGGATAATCACTATCAACTTACAAAGGTTTGGGATAGGGGGACTCATCACATGTAGACAGCACAGTCCTGTTCTTTCATGTGCAGTTTGCAGTCAGCAGAGTTCTAAGTGGTGAAAAAAAGTGGTAGTAGCACATGGCTAGTAAGCAAAATGGATTCCTAACTGTGTTCTGGATTGCACTTTATCTCACTGAGAGAATTACATTAGTCTATCCTTAGTTGGGATTCATTTTCCTGTGGTTTCATCCAATTGCAAACAACTAGGGTCTAAAAATATTAAATATAATGTTTCCAAAAAAAATTAAATGACATCTTTTATAACCTTGTTGTTATGATTGTTTCATTGTATTATTAGTTATTGCTGTTCATCTCTGACTGGTGTTATTTTCAAATATATATATAATACTCTTGTGTAGAGAAAGCTATGTTTGAAAAGCCAGAGAAATATGAAAGGGAACAGGTCACTTTCAGAGAATGTCTTGGTACTCTTGTGTTCCAATACAGTATAAAGAAATCAGAAGGGCTGGAGAGATAGCTTAGCCTTAACAGACTTAGGATCATATTTATAAGAACAAGAACTCTGTTTCCAGCACAGAAGACTATATCTCTAGATCTTTTTTTTTGGCTCTATGACACCTCTATGATAAATTTAAATAAATTTAGAAGAAAAAAGAAAACAGTGGCTTCTACCCAAACAAATGAGCATGGGCAATCTAAAATAGTTTTGACTTGGTAATGCAGAGCTGAAATCCAGTAAATCCGGCCTCTATTCAGAGTGAAATGTTGGCCAACCAGAACATTGTCTCATTTGCCTAGTGGAAATTGAATATAGAGAATCACAATTTCAATGAGGGTGTCTTCAAAAGTTAGTACAGCCTTTTGCTGTTGTTACTGCAACATGCCTGGCATGCCAATTCCTTACTTCCGTAAACTTACCCTTCTACACTGCTTTGACATGGGTGAACTGTCTACCACCCCCCCCCCATCACAGTTTGGTATTCTCTATGCCAAGGATCAATTGCACCTTTTGGTAGAATGAACTAAGTTGCTTTGTGGCTTGAGACCAAGGATCAGAAGAAATTCATTAAATTATTTCACAATAACTTAATCACATCCCAGATTTCTGCTAGTTATTCCATTGAGTAATCCTTACTCTATAGGGCAAATTTTGAGAGAAGCAGAAACATCACACTGTTCTTCCTAGAGATCAACCCTTTTGCACAATATTGTCTTTTTGCAATTTCAGTTTTCTGTAATTCCAGTGACATCAGCAAGGTGGTTTCCTACCTTTTGGCATATCCTATAGCTTTAAGTCTGTCTCCATCCTATGGTTCCACACCTATGTGCTAGCCTTCTGTGGCCAGCAGGAATAAAACCTGCTGGCTATAAGTAAATCATAGTCCGGTGGAACAGAAAGGCAATGAGCAGGTATTTGTTTAAAATGATGTGAGTAGAGTATTAAATAGTATTGGATGTAAGAAATAAATATGACTAAATTAAGTTTCACTGAGTAGTCAAGATTTATTTGAAACTGATGAAGCAAAAGTTAGTTGTAGAGATTTTTTTTTTATTGAGAAAAAGAAAAAAAAATTTCCGCCTCCTCCCAGCCTCCCATTTCCCTCCCCCTCGTCCCACCCTTCTCCCCCTCCACCCACTCCTCTCCCTCTCCCTCTCCAGTCCAAAGAGCAGTCAGGGTTCCCTGCCCTGTGGAAAGTCCAAGGCCCTCCCCCCTCTGTCCATGTCTAGGAAGGTGAACATCCAAACTGGCTAGGCTCCCACAAAGCCCGAACTTGAAGTAGGATCAAAACCCCGGGCCATTGTCCTTGGCTTCTCATCAGCCCCCATTGTTCGCCATGTTCAGAGAGTCTGGTTTTATCCCATGCTTCTTCCGTCACAGTCCAGCTGACCTTGGTGAGCTCCCAATAGATCAGTCACACTGTCTCAGTGGTTGGGTGAACCCCTCGTGGTCCTGACTTCCTTGCTCATGTTCTCCCTCCTTCTGCTTCTCATTGGGAACTTGGGAGCTCAGTCCGGTGCTCCAGTGTGGGTCTCTGTGACTCTCTCCATCCATCACCAGATGAAGGTTCTATGGTGATATGCAAGATATTCATCAGCATTGCTGTAGGATAGGGTCATTTCAGGTTCCCTATCCTCAACTGCCCAAGGAACTAACTGGGGACTCTTGATTGTTGCATTGTGACTAGAGCCTTGGACCTTAAGGCTTCTAGGTCCAAATGCTCACTTGCATTGAGAAACTGGCATCATGTGTAGAGAAATGGAAAGTGAATTCATTTAGAGTGTCTTTCTTTCTTTCTTTCTTTCTTTCTTTCTTTCTTTCTTTCTTTCT
>JABTXL010006079.1:3522795-3539927 GCA_025134845.1 Neodon shergylaensis | reverse complement strand
TTCTTTCTTTCTTTCTTTCTTTCTTTCTTTCTTTCTTTCTTTCTTTCCAAATTGAGGAGGCTTTGTCTGTCTGCATATAACATACAGAAAAGAAGAAGCAAAACCCTAAAAAGAAGAAAGTGCTGGTCAATAACCTCTTAGGGTGAAGGTTTACTCTGAAACTGGGGTCTTAAGAATGGTTTACCTTCATTCAAACATGGAGTTTCCTGGACAAAACCTACACCTGAGGCCTCCTTACAGTATTCAAGAGAAAAAGAAAGCACTATGACAGGAGAATGATTGCATGCTGTCTTGGCAGACAATGGAAAGCTAATGTAGGTAAGGAGCAATAAGCAAGGAAGAACTAGGCAGAAATAGTGTAAAGACAGGATGATCGATTTAAAGTACTTACATGTGTGGAAATAAAACAAAGACTCCCTGCAATGTGCAATTATATACTTATATTGAAAGACTCCACCTAGTGGGAGACTCTCACTCAAGTCTCAGGATAACATGACCCTCCAGGAACTCACGAGAGACCATCCTTGCTGCAATCACACAAGGTTTATTAACAGGTCAGGGATAGAGAGTTCAACCCTGAGTAGCTGGGAGGAGGTATTTAAGGGAAGAAACCACAATCCAATAACCCAAAGAGGGTAGGGAGGGCATCATAGGAAAATTCTGAAAATACCAGTGATAATCACAAGGGGATAACTCCTTGTTTCTCAAGATTATTCTCAAGATTATGATCTAACTTTATGGTCAGCTAGTTCCTAGAACGGTCACTGAACCAGCTAACCTAGATTTTTGGTTCTTCTCTCCCTGCTAGATTTTTTTGGCTCTACTCTTTCTGCTAGAGGGGTCTGAATTTATCTGGGTCTTTCAATACAAATATATATTATATTATATAATATATTAAGATATTTATAACAGATATAAATACATATAATATATTTTAATATAAAATACATTTTGATAAATGCTTTTAAAAGTGCATCATTCTAAAAATAAAACAAAAACAGCAAAGACATAAGAAACAAGAAAGGGGAAGAAGTGCAGACTGTATTCTACAGGGTAAAAAATCCTCAACTACATCTGTATTGTGTTAAGCCTGACTTATAGACTGATGGTGTGAACCAAGAGAAAGAATATCCAACTGAACTTGGGCAATTTGAAGTAAAAATTTCTGTATGCTGTTATGTGATAGCTGACGAAGTTGTCCATAGCCCTATAGCCCAGCAGTACTTTCTGTACCTTGTGTGCCTGACTGGAAGTTCTCAGAGAAAAACACAATACCTGTGTTGTCAGGACACACAGAGACTTGAGCATGTTCCACCTTGTCTGAAGGTCAGAGAGTTTGAGCTTTTTTTTTTCTTCTTTCAAAGTTGTTGACACAGGTGTGGCTACAAAAAAAGATATCCAGATCCCTGACCCAGGGTGTGGTTACTTGGTGTTTTGGACATTAAGATGGCCCATAAAGATGGATCCACTCCACCCTGACCTCAGGTCAAAGAATTCAAGCTTACTCCTGTGCTCCTTTATTTAAAATAGGAGGTTTGACATAGGGAGTGGCTGCCTACACTTAGGTACTAGGTATAGGGTGTGTTCACTGCATATCCTGCCCCAAACATCAAATACCTTTACTCAAGAAATAATGGCTTGATGTCTCAAGTATTGAACAAGTAACTGTCTGGTTGTCTTTTGCCTCCCTCCTTTTTGTTTTGGGATATAAAAGTGTATGGAAAATAAACATGGGCGAATTTAGCATTCAGTATTTCCTGAGTTGGCCTCCCGGTACTAGCCTATGTCTCTGTGTTTCTTTCATATCTCTGTTTCTCCTACCTAATCCTCACGTCCCTGCCCTGGAATGTACATATGATCATGTTGTGGCTAGGACCGCAGCAGAAGTCACCCCAAATGGTGGATTACAACACCACATTAAAGATGCTGCAAGGCCAGCTGAATGATTATAACTTGGTGATTACCGTGTATGGGAACGTTGCAGATGCAAAGTTATTGGTGCTAAGTTTAGACCCTTTAATAGTCACTTGTTAGCCATGCCCACAAATGCCTTTTGGAATGTTCTGACAGGCATAAACCTGACAGCTGAGAATGCCATCAGATAGCATCTGAAAGCTATAGAGGAAGATTTCAATGCCTTGCTCTAACTGCATTCCTGGCGTTTCTTCCAATGTAGTTGAAGTGTCTTGATTTATGACCATCTTTTGTCATATAGCTATACAAATTTCCAAACTGTTACTGCATTGAAACGCAGTGTGTGAGGTAACCTGAATCTGAGTTCCCAGGTCATGACCACTCACATTAGCCTCCAGAATAAACTGTATCTTCCTTCTGCCTTTTAGATGAAAGCTATCTTTGTTTGCATCAATGCCCGTGCTTGTTTTAGCGCCTGTTACAGGAATTCCTCCCCACCCCCACCATCGAACTCCATTTTCTGTGTTTCATTAATGCAATGTCTCCTTTTTTTGTCTGCAGAGTCTTACCATAAGGAGTAAGAAAGGTGTTTGCAGGCATGGCAGCTGTTTGACAGGTCTGGCTCTGGGACATTGGCTATGCTTCTTGTACTCTCAACACCTGTGCATTAACCATTAAAGCAAGCACCTAATTGTGCCTCCTCCATTCTGTCCTATGAATTAAACACTTTCATATTCATTCAGTGACATCATGGTAATTAGTAACTGACACGTAGCGGGCTCTGAATCAATATAACTCATGGATTAGTTTTCTCCTCATTAGTATTCTTTACAAGGAAGGATGCTCGATGATCTATGTGAAGAATGTTTTTCCGTTCTCTACAGCCACCCTGGAGTCAACAATGTCCTCAGTTCACCCTGGTTGGAGGATTACTGCTTGCTAACTCAAAACTTTTTGCAGACTTGCTGAGAGGAAGGATCGAGTAATATCACAGGCTGAGCTGGGAGACTGCAGGGAGGACATCCTGATGGGGATTATTCATGAGGTGTGCATAATCAGGGTCTGCAGGCAGAGATAGGGAAGGCTGGAAGCTGTTCAATTACAAAGCTGCACAGTGAGGCGGGCCCTGCTCAGGACAGCTGGCAATGATCTGCAGCTGGAAATGGGGGATCCTTGGGGCTGCTGGTCACCTATTGAGGGGCTGGCAGAGAACGCTGTTTGGGGTTGAGAAGCACTGTGGGAAATGGTAGCAGGAAATTGAAAGGGTTTAATGGAAAGAAATGACTTGCTATGTTCTCGTAAGTTGAATAGAAACTCTTTCTTGAGATTCCTAAATGATGTAGCCAAGCAGTAAATCCAAATGATATTGGGAACAAAATTACACAATTCGGGCTTCTCCCTGTATTTTTAAGAAGGTCTGGAGGTTTGGGTGGGTCAGTAGAGTGTGATTTTTTAATTTTTTCAAGTAATTTATTCATTCATTTATAATCACACAGACACACTCTGACCAAAGCCCCCTCTTTCCTCCATTAACCTTTCTTATATTCCTTGTCTCTAACAAGACAATCTCTTCTTTCTAAGTCTTTTATTTTCATGGATTGCTTCCATGACTCGGTGCATTAAATGAGAGCTGCTCATATGATCTTATTTGCTTGTGGGGGTTATTTGGTTAAGAGGAGCAATGTGTCTGGTGAGGCTATTGAGGAATATGACTTCCCTTCTTCATGCGACTTTTAACTACCTGTAGCTAGAAGAATAGGACCTGATTTTTCTCTCCCCATCCACAAGACGACACTGATGGACCCATAACTCAGTGTCATAGTTCTTTCTTATTTTTAAGGTAATGTGACGTGAAACAAGAATTTATATTCACACAGTAAATGGTAGGCATTCTTTCCATTACGTAGTCTGTGTGTTACCACTGTGAGCAGTTTGGTGTTTTCATGTTCAATTACTTAACAGGAAAACTCAATGGACTTGACGTTTGTGAAAGAGGTTCCTGATGCTCCTACAGCCCTGTTCTGCCAACCTTCATGTATTTCACAGAAATCTGCTCACAGTAAACTTAGTCACTTGATTAAATCTCGTTTTGTTTTTACGACTCGTGGGATAATGAGTGTTTTCGAAGTAAAGTCATTACTACCTTTTGAAAGGAATTTCCTTGCAAAACAAATTGACAAGAATATAACCTTGGGATAAGAAATCAGAAATCTCAGCTAATTCAGATGTGATCCTGTAATTCACATGACTGCAAATGCCTGTCACGGTTTGCACACTTGTAAAGAAACTCATGTGTGCATGTGTGTATAACCTGCAGTTTGTATCAAACATGGTGAAAAAGTTTTATCAATAAAATGACTCAAAAGGAGAAAATTTAATAATTGCAAACTGGTAATATATCACTGAGCCATTCCCTAGTTATACCACCCTCCACTGCTGCATGTTTTAGCTACTTCAGATTTGAGATGCTGTAAACAGTGCTGTGCCTTACAATGCTGGGAGCTAGTGTTCATTGCATCCCTATCATTTCCTTAGAACAGAGTCTTGTAAGAACATAAATTCCTCCAAGAGTATAATGATTTTCAAAACATGCCCACAAGCACAGTTAGATGACTATAGTGTTATTTAGATGGAGATATACATATATACAATCAAGCTACTTTATTGAATGTTTGTTTAAAAGTTTAATACCTCCTACCAAGTTCTGTGTAGTGTGTGTGTGTGTGTGTGTGTGTATGTGTGGTGGGTTTTCTAGGTTCCTTCCCTCACCAAGTCCAACATGAGTCACAGTAACTTTTGAAACAGCTGTGAGTTTGGCAGAGAAAAAACTGCCATGCTTTCCTCCTTTCCATTTCTTTCTGTTACATTGGTTAGACTGAGTATTGTTCTTGGATTTATTAGCCATTTTTCTTCCTTTTTATTGATCTGATAAAGTCTTCTTGAGGTTTAGTGTTTTTATACTTGATTTGTAAAAGCTATTTGAACATTAGTGTTATGATATGTGCTTCTGTGGCAAATATTCTATGGGGTTGTTTCATTTCAATTTTGTACTTAGTGTTAATACGCATGCATTTGAAGCCCTCACAAACCTCCTTCTGTAATTTCCCCCAGAGTTCAAAAGACTCTCATGATGTGGGATTCCCCTCTGTATACTGTAAATATGTTTTATTGCCATTGGTTAATAAAGAAGTTGTTTTAAGTCAATGGCCAGGCTGGAAAAGATATATAGAGAGTCCGGGAGATGCCATGTAGACACCACAGGAGACAGACAGATGCTAGACAGAGCCTTACCGGTAGGCTACAACCACGTGGAAATACACAGATGAATAGAAACGGGTTAATTTAACATGTAAGAGCTAGCTAGAAATATACTTAAGCTATAAGACAAACAGTATTGTAATTAATACAGTTTCTGTGTGATTATTTTGGGTCTGGGCAGCCAGAAATGAGACAGCAGTCTCTGTCAACATTCTCCTTCCCAGATCTCTTCAGGTCTTACCTCTATGCTCCAATCCTTCTCTGATGTATGTTCTGCATATGGCAATGAGATGGGGAGCCCAGTCTGTAGAGGAAATGGGACTAAACTGTGAAAGAAGAACAATTGGCTGAAAGGGTCTGAAGAAAACTCACTTCTCCAAACTGATCCCTTGTTGACTGATTGCTGTAACTTCTTCATCTTTTTGTTCATTCCTAGGCTTTCACTACTTCACCAATGTTGAGGCAGGCAAGGTACGCATTCTCAAATTAATATCTGATTTCTCTCTTCAGTTGAAATGTGTCTAAACATCTTTATCAATACCTGATTTTTTGACAAAAAAGAAAAAATATCAAATGGGAAACAAGAAATCTTATTTAACAAGTGGTGCTGGCATAACTGGATATCAACATGTAGAAGAATGAAAACAGACCCATATCTATCACCATGCACAAAACTCAAGTCCAGATGGATCAAAGACCTTAACATAAAGCCAGCCATACTGAACCTTATAGAAGAGAAAGTGGGAAGTACACTTGAACAGATTGGCACAGGAGAACACTTTCTAAATATTACCCCAACAGCACAGACACTGAGAGAAACATTAATAAATGGGACCAGCTGTAATTGTAGAGCTTCTGTAAAGCAAAGAACACTGTCAACAAGACAAAACGACAGAATTCGAAAAGATCTTCATTAACCCCACATCAGGCAGAGGTCTAATCTCCAAAATATAAAAAAGAACTCAAGAAATTGGTCATCAAAAGAACAAATAATCCAATAAAAAATGGAGTACAGACCTAAACAGAGAACTCTCAACAGAGGAATCTAAAATGGCTGAAAGACACGTAAGGAAATGCTCAACATCCTTAGTCACCAAAGAAATGCAAATCAAAACAACTCTGAGATTCCATCTTACACCTATAAGAATTGCCAAGAACAAAAGCACTGATGACAACTTATGCTGGAGAGGTTGTGGTGTAAAAAGGGAACACTCCTGCATTGTTGGTGGGAATGCAAGCTGGCATAGCCTTTTTGGATGTTGGTGTGGGGATTTCTTAGAAAATTAGGAAACAGCCTTCCTCATGTTCACAACAGCATTGTTTGTCATAGCCAGAACCTGGAAACAGCCTAAATGCCCCTCAACCAAAGAATGGATATGGAAAATGTGGTATATTTACACAATGGAGTACTACACAGCAGAAAAAAATAATGACATCTTGAATTTTGCAGGAAAATGGACGGAAATAGAAAACATCATTTTGAGTGAGGTAATCCAGACACAGGAAAACAATTATCACATGTATTCACTCATAGATGGCTTTTAAACAAAAAGCAAAGGAAACCCGCCCACAAATCACAATCCCAGAGAACCTAGACAACAATGAGGAAACTAAGAGAGACATACATAGATTTAATCTGCACGGGAAGTAGAAAAAGACAAGATCTCCTGAGTAAATTGGGAGCATGGGGACCTTGGGAGAGGGTTGAAGGGGAGGGGAGAGATAGGGAGGAAAGCAGAGAAAAATGTAGAGCTCAATAAAAATCAATCAATCAAAAAAAAAAAGTCCAGCAGAGTGTCCTGGTCCTAACTTCTCCTCTCTATCTTCACCTCTGCTCTTCCAGCCTGCCTCTCCTCATCTCCTCCTATCTAGATTCTTGCTTTAACTCCACCTGACCTTGCTTATTATGGTCCCATCCTACACAAAATGTTCTTTTATTTTTTTGCATATTCAGAACTAATCCAAACAGCATCTTCCCCAGAATGCAATTCTGTAAACCTAGCCAATGACAAGCACTCAGTCCTTTCAATTTGAAAAAAAAAAACATATGATGAACTGTTGCCTTTTAAAATATCATACTGAAATTAGTTTGTGTGTGTGTGTGTGTGTGTGTGTGTGTGTGTATGTGCTCCCCTCCCATATTAGACCATAAATATCTCAGTGTTATAGACTTGGGCTTTTTTCTTCTGTATGCCTGGCCCCAGCATGTATACAGCCCACACCATGCTTTAGTTGCTCAACAATGTGCATCAGCCAAGATTGCCACCCATGTGATATCTACCAGAGGTTCTTTCAAGACCCTCAAGCATCATTTTCTTCTGTAAAATGAGATATGAGACTGAAAGCTGAAATCTTACTGAAAGCAGCTTTGTAACTAGGAAGGGTTTCATAAGGATGTCTACATGTGTCCCCACATTTGAATATATGTGCACATGACTGCAGCTCTTTTAATAGTTAATTATTGTTATAGAAAAATGACATAGAATTGCAAAATCACAAAATTTTAGAATGTCAGATATACACTTGCCATTGATGTACTTTCAGGCAATGGTTGTTTGCAAATGATTCTCAGGTGCCCCTGGGTTTCTTCCTGGTGGTTTTGGGGTCTTTCTAAGGAGGTGGTGTGGGTTCTCCTCGATGGTAATTCCTACCTGTGCTTATCTATTGCAAATTAACATTCAATCCAGTTTTCATGGTTATTATTATCAGGCATACTTTCAAAGATTCTGAGACCTCTCAAGTGCATGTTTCTGTGGTTATCCAGCTGGAACCCTGCTCACTTACATGGATTTTTGCAATCTCTTCCAGTTTGGTGGCTTGGCTTGTTAATTAGTACATTTTCATGAAACTGCTTAATAATACCTTGGGTAAAGATGATAGGATTGCCCTTTGCAGTGCTCTGGAGTTGCTGGCAACTGTTTTACTGGATACTTGAGGAACCTGAACTAATTGAAAGTCAGAGAAATGAATCAAATCACTTCCTGCATCTCTGTGAAATGTCAAATTTCTTGTGACTTTCAGGACAACTGCCATTGTCCATCAAAAATATTTGCTTTAGTAAGAAAAAGAAGCACACGTAGACACAAACAATTTATACTAAATCACATGCTTAAAAACTTTCACAAAGTGAGTGTTCGTTGGTTAAGATGGCAATTAAATGTTAGACCCAAATAATTATTTCACAGGGCAAAAAGGATAATTGATGTGGGAGTGTCATTTATCAATCTGTTGATTTCATTGGTTAAGCAATAAAGAAACTGCTTGGCCCTGATAGGTTAAAACATAGGTGGGAGGAGTAAACAGAACAGAATGCTGGGAGGAAGAGGAAGTGAGCTCAGACTCGACAGCTCTGCTCTCTGGAGCAAAGACAGACTCCATAGCTCCTCTCAGAGCCAGAGACGCAATGAACTCCGACCCAGGTTGGACGTAGGCTAGAATCTTCCTGGTAAGCACACCTCCTGGTGCTACATAGATTATAAGAAATGGGTTAAGAGGTTGAAACTAATGGGCCAAGCAGTGTTTAAATGAATACAGTTTGTATGTTGTTATTTCGGGGCATAAGCTAGCCAGGCGGCCGGGGTGCTTGGGACGCAGCCCCACCGCTCCTAATACAACAGATAATGTCATCTCACTTACAGGAGTCTCCCATAAACATGAACTTTTTTTTGCTTATTCAGTCTTCCCTTATTACCTTACTTGGTTCTTCAGAAATTACAACCAGACACAAAAATCTCTTTTTCTGTCATGATAAAGCAGAGTAAATGAAGAGTAAATGACCAATTAAAATGCTGAGTTACATTTCCATTCACTATCTCTCATCCTCACTTGGTCCATCCTGTTTTGTTTCTTTGTTCATTGAGACAGGGCTCCACTTTGTAGTCCTCTGGCCTGGAACTCACTATGTAGACCAAGCTGGCCTGGGAATCATGGAGATTCACTTGTATCTGCCTCTGGAGTGCTGGGATTAAAAGTATCCACCACCACACAAAGTAAGAGCATTCCTTTTAATGCTTTTTAAAACAATATTGTTGGCAGCAACAATATTAAGTATAGTTTTTGGTCCTGAACTCTACAGCACTACTTTATTCTTCTATCTGTTGATGGGGACTCGAGGACATACATTAAAGGCAACAAGTTGGAGACAGATACTCAGCTGTTTTCAAGTGTTTTTCAAGCATCAATATTAATATTCGGCAATGATTGATAGACCTTGGAAACAGAGAGGGAATAGTTGGAGGTTGGATGAGAAGTTTAAAACATTGTTCAACAGAAGCAATAAGTTCCAGTGTTCTACATAACAGGGATGGTAGTTCACATAGGCCTACTATAAGCTTAATAAACAACTAAGAGAATGGATAGCAAAGGCTCTACATACAAAATCAATCATGACAATAGAAAAATTACTTTGATATTTATCAAGACATAATATATACACATATTGAATTACCACACTGTACCTCATAATCATGTGTTAACTTTTTGTTCATATAAGGTGAAAAAGGAGATCAAAAAGAGTAAGAGATAAGGTGAATATGATCTAAGTATAGTATATTCATATATAAAATACTTTTCTCTGTATTACAGTTGTATGTCAAAAATTGAAAATAAACAAGAAAATAAAGATCTGTGTCAGTATATAGGAAGGAAAGAAAAGTAATTTAAGTCAAATCATTAGAGAGATGGATACAATCAGAAGATGCAAGTTTTTCATCCAATGGAAGTTGGAGCAATCTGTCCTGATGACAGTGGGCTCTCCTGAGGGTATCTTATCTAGGGAATATCATGGCTGCAACTTTTGAAGTATCTGGAATAGCACAGACCAGGATAAAGGAGATCTAGAAGTTTCTAAGGAATGAAGACTCCACTTTTGGTCTTCTGTCATAGAACACAGCAGAAAGTAAATTAACATTTGCTATAAAAGCTCAGGGAGAGGATGGGTACATTGTCCAACAGTAAAGTACATGTGCTGCTCTTGCAGGGGACCCCAAATCAATCTCCAACTTTCATATTGGGATGTTTACCTCCTTTTGTAACACTAGCTCCAGGAGATCTAACACCTCTGGCTTCTGTGGAAACTAAGACTGGATATGCTATAATAGGAAGGAATTCCTTTCCCACAGACTTAATGATTTAAAGTCCAAGGTCAAAGCACAAACATCTGCTGGCGCTCTCCTTGCTCCATTGTCACCTGGTAGATGGGGAGAGGTGGGAGATGGAAAGAGCAGGCAGATCTCCCTTATTTATAGGGGCCCCAAAACCACCCATTAGTGGCACTCTCAAGACCTAATCTTGTCTTAACGATCTCACCTCTTAAGGCTGTCAGAATGACAATAAAAATTCTGCATGAGTTTTAGAGATGATAAACCTTCAAGCCACAGTATGAAACAAAACAATGTCATAATAAAAGACTCACAGAACTTAAAGCCACCAGGCATCAAATCACATCTATAAACTCCACAGAGTGAGACTTGCTAGGAATGAATCCTAGAAGCTCCCAGTTCAGTGGGATGCCTCTCCCTACCTCCTCCCACCTTATTAAACAGGAGATTGAAGTTTTACAAGCTCTGCAGTAAATGCAAGTCCTTGTAGTTCCCAGGGCACTTGACAAGGAGATTCAGCTGTCATTATTTCGCCCTGACTAGATGGTGTGGGGCAGGAGAGTAAAGGAGAGGAAGGATTTACCATTGCCCTTATTGTGGGGTGTTTTTGACAATCTGTTTTAGGATGCTTCTAAAGTCACCACAGAAACATCTGCCAAACACTCTGCTTAGGACAAAGGTTCAGTGTGATTCTATGTGAAGCTGCAACAATAGCCTATTTTTCCAGACTGCAAAGTGCGTTCAGACCTCACTGGAAACTTAGCAAAGGAAAAAAAAAAAAGAAAACAACTAAAACCTAATTGAAGGTTGGATGCATAAAAGCCAACAGCTGCTACTTTGTTTTTTTTTTAAAATAATATCTGCTTGAAAATGTCAAGGGCTTTTAAAATCTGCATCAATGAATCAAACCATTGTCACACAACTTGTGAAAAGTCAAAACACTTTAGGGTGAAGTTAGAATTGATGTTTTTCCTTTGCAGAGATGACATAAAAGTAAAATCTCAGAGATCACAATCTGAAGTAATTTTGTGAGAACTGCCCAAGCCCAAATCTTCCAATTAAATTCACGTTCCAGAAGATAAAGTGTTTGCTGAATTACAGTGTCTAATTTGACAGATAAGGGTATCTCTTACCTTCATAAATATTGTATCAAGAAGTAAAATCAGACATTCTTCTACTCCTGATAATTCCATGGATATCAGGGAAAAGTGATTAATGTATTTTCAGTTTGGTTGAGGTATCCACATTCCATGATACTTTTTCTAGGAAAAGAAAAGAATGCTTTATATTAACAAACATTTATTTTTATTTTTTTGGAAATGAGCAATGGTTCCTGATGGATTTAAAATGAATATAAGGTCAGCTGTATATTTTCTTCTAGAATGTAAATTTAACCTGGAAAAAAAAAAGGCTCTCAATGAATTCCATTTGCCATTGGTTTGATAGTTAGGACTCCAGCAAACTTGGTTTATGATCAGTCTGTGGACTTTGAGTTCTCAAAAACAAGCATCAAGGTTCACAGGAAAGACTTCGATGAGTATAATGTATTTATAGCCCTGATGAAGTGTTGAGTAGTGTGCATAGCATTAAATTGGTTCTTCTGTTGACAAGTGTGGTTAGCAATGGGCAATGGAGTTTTTCACAAGAAAGATTCTCTCATTTAGTTACTATCAACAGAAACATTGCTTGTCAACTGGAGTAACAGATGAGCTAAGAATCTTCTTCTGAACCTTCTTAGGCAGGCTACTTGTTTTTCCACCCCTGTGAAGATAAACTTATAAAAGAATCCTCCAGAACACATCTAGACTACAGTGCTGAACTGTGGTCTCCCTGACTCCCCATAGTATTAGTAAGGCTAAACACTTAAGAAAGCAGAGGGAAGAAATGAAAGGAATTGCTTCAAGGTTGTCAACTTGCTCTATCCTGATTTACTGCAATGACCTAGACATGAGATCCTTCCTTAAGCTCAGAACAGCAGAAGCAAGGAAGTAGTCAAGGAGTCATAGACAGCTTTCAGATGTCCAGGATCTCTCTGCACTAGGATCTAAAGAAACTTTTCTCCATCCTGACCCACAACTTCTTCAATGCTATAATCACTGAATACCTTTGTTGTGCCATCCACTATGCCAAGGGATGTGGGATAATTATACTCTTTAGACTTTATATCCATGAAGTTTGTATTACCAAGGAATGCATTATAACTGAGGAAGCTGAGGCACAGCATAGTCAAGTACACACACACACACACACACACACACACTTCTGATGGATGACAGATAGCAGGGCCAGAATTTTAGTATTGGCAGAAGGACTTCACAGTACTAAGTTTTAATCAAAAACTCTATTGAATTTATTTATATTCTGATGAAAATTGGCATGCACCTCTCAAGGCAAGAACTGAGTGATTTTCTGTATTTTGATTTCACCTTTTTTCTTCAAAACTTTAACCTGTTATCATTACAAATAGAATTCCTATTGCATGAAATATTAGCTTAAGCAGAGTGGCATACACAATACCGAATGTGTCTTCCATCACACATTTTCTGAGCATCATTTTTTTGCCTTCAGCTTTGGCCGTGGTCCCAGAGCAGTGATATACTTTAGCTTTTTTTTTTTTTTTTGCTGTTGCTATACAGTACGAGCCCCTCTGTGCCTCTGGGTTCTCCTTTCCTCATGGTTCTACATTCTATTGCCTCCCTTTTAAATAGAAGTATTTATTTTCATTTTACATATATGAATGTGTTCCTTTATGTATGTAATGCACCACATGGGTGACTAATGTTTGTGGAGACCAGTTCCACTGGAACTGGAGCTACCGCCAGTTGTGAACTGCCATTGGTTATCATAGACTGAGCCTTTGTCCTCTGAAAGAGCAGAAAGCATCCTTAATAGCTGATTCATCTCTTCAGACACATCTTTTGATCCTACACCCTGGTTTTCTTTCATCCTTCTCCAGCACATGTACAGTGCCTGGCCCATGAGAATGATTTTGATTTTAACTAAAGAAAGCTAGATCATATGATTTCATTCTGTTTGTGGGAATGATATTTTCATTAATTATACTGGAAGGTCACGATAAAGCTAGAATGAAATAACACATGTGATGGCATACAGAATGAAAATCGACACTAAAGAAAAGATACTCTTTTAAGATTATTTATGACAATTCCATCACTGATATTGACACAAGAATAAAATGGTTGTTGAGTAAAATTTCTTAATATATTTATAAAACATGTTTATTTTGCCTATTAGTCTGCTACATCTTGTTTCTAGTTAAGAAAATTAGAAATAAGGAACTTCTGGTCTGGCTTTTAAGTTATCACACTGAAGAATGATGGTAGAGCTAATACTCAGAGTGTGGAGTGGGGATTGATCGACTGGTATACACTAGGCTCCAGGCTCCGTATTAGTCACTCTAACACAGGACCTCACCAAAGCCACATTAAAATCCTGTGAAAAGAAGTGTCTTGATTGTATGTGTGAAGGAAGGCTTAAAGAAGCTAATGACTTACCCAAGTTCACACTTCTAAGTAGTACAATAAGGTTTTAATCTGCATCTGTGTGTGTCAAAAACTTGGTACTTTCATATGACCGAATAGTACCAACACCTGTCCTTCTACCATACCCATACAACACAAAGATCACAGGTTCAGAAGATTGGACCAGGAAGTGACTCACTGTGATGATGAATGAATGCAGATTAAGGATGCAACTCAAAGTAGTTTATAAATACAGGAGACGTCGTCATGGAATAAATCATCTGTTGAAGGGATAAGAGAGCAGGTGAATCTAGTAAAAATTCTAGAAGCAAGCATATAAATCTAAATGCCATTACAACTCTTCCTTCACTTCCTAAGCCTGTGTTTGTTCTCGCATGGACTTTTAGTCCATTGCACTAAGGCCTGGGCCACAGACTACTGCCAGTTCCCAGGCAGGTTGGTATCCTGTAAAAGAGTGCTGTATTAGAATCAGAGATCTTAAATGTTTGCCCTGCAACAATGAGCTGAACCTAAAGAAATAGAGTTGAGCTTTCTGCTGCACCACAGATGGAATGACAGAGCCTACTATAGTCACACCTCCTCTGCTCCAGAGAGCTCAGCATTTAGGAACTGAACAGGGCCTAGAAAGGAGGCCGAGACAAATAGAGAGAAAGTCTCCCCAGGAGGCGAACACATTGAAGTGCCAAGGCTTCAAAGGTCATTTCTTTTTTTTTTAAAGATTTATTTATTCATTTATTATGTATACAGTGTTCTGTCTGCATGTGCATCTGCAGGCCAGAAGAGGGCACCAGATCTCATTACAGATGATTGTGAGCCACCATGTGGTTGCTGGGAATTGAACTCAGGACCTCTGGAAGAACAGCTAGTGCTCTTAACGGCTGAGCCATCTCTCCAGCCCCAAAGGTCATTTCTTTCTCCCTGTAGAGTTACTTTTCCTCACCAGGGTTTAGTCTCCTAACCACCTGACTTCACTGTCTCATTTGCTTAGTTGATAGGTAGAAGAGAAAGAAGCAAGCATTTGAACTTTACCTTTTTGTTGCAATTAGTGTATAATTTAGGGATGCCTGGTTTGGGTTCACTACTCCAAATTTAAACTGTTCATATTCAATATAGAGTGGTCAGAATCACAAGGTCCTCATGTTTTATTTGAAGCAAGAAACACAAGATGTGTGGACTTATAATAACTTTATTTATCTGCAGAAAACTTCCACGCCAGAGTCAGTATATCTCAAAACTTTTGTACATGTGTTCTTGACAGATCCTGGGTTAGTCAAATCACATAACTTTAATATGCAGATTTCAAATCTTCTGGATCAGGATGTTTGAGTCATCTCTTGGGACTGGAGTTCAGCAAGGTGGAATATGATGTCTATGGACAATCGAATTTATCATCCTTTGGTCTCATGTGGTAATGGCTCAGACATATTGCTTGTGTCCTTTGTTGGTGTCCTATTTTGCTTTCTATTACTGTGAGAACACTGTTGCCAAAGCAACTTAAGAGGAAATGGTTTATTTGGCTTATCTGTCCAGGAACTGCAGAAGAGACCATGGAGAGACACCGCTTAGTGACTTGTTCTGCTATGACCATGTGTCTGTCGGTGGCACCACCTTCAATGGGCTCAGACCTCTCATAGCAATCACCAGTCGAGAAAATGCCCTACAGATTAGACTGGAGGCAATCTGATGGAGTCATTTTCTCAGCTGAGATGCCTCTTCCAAGATGAATCTAGCGCATATTAAACTGACGACAAAGTAACAAGGATAGCTGGTAAAATTTTTCTTAGAATCACCTTCCATATATTTCCATAGATATATATGGAAAGTGATTTCCATATATATACATATATATGTATGAATATATATGTGTAAAGTGTGTATACATACACATTATATATATGGAAAGGAAAAATGTTCAAAATTAATGCTCCATAATTATCATTTTAATATATATCATCTAGTGTTTTTGGTAGTGTGTATATATATATTACCAAAATATATATACTATATGCATATACATATATGTATATATTGCAATAATAGAGGATATATATTAAATGGTAATGACGGCACATTAATATTGAAGTTTTTCCTTTTTTGTAGTTGTTACTTATAAAGTATCTCAAACAAGCATTTTTTTGGTGTGTGTGAATATGTATGTGTATGTGTGTTATGCACAAGTGTAACTGAAGGCTCAGGGTTTGCTAGGTATCTTTTCTCAGTTTTTCTCCATCTTTATCTTTTTAGACATGGTCTTCTTTGAACCAAAACTTCATCAATTTAGATAGTCTGACTGACCAGTGGGCTTTAGGGATCCACTTGTCTCTATTCTCTGCCAAACCTGAAGCTATAGACAGGCCAATACACCTGATCTAAACTCAGATCTCTAGCTTTTACAGCAGACAGTGTTTCAACTGAGCTAAACCCCAGCCCAACAGACATAAATTTTGAAATAAAAGTGTAAATAAAACTGAATATTTTATGTTAAACTTACTTTTTATGGGTATGAAGGAAGCTTAACAATAAATGTCTCACTTCCTGGCTGCCCTGAGTATAGGAATGTATTGATATGCATGGAATTGGAAATTATTGCATTAAAAGATAAACTAGGCTGAGAAAGACAAATTTCATGTGGAATTTATAAGTCAAGAAAAAGAATAAGACTTGAAACCAGAAGATTATTGTTTAGGGCCAGCAAGAGGGTTTGTGATGAACAGACTAAGATAATGGGGTGCAGGTATGAAAAAAATCAAAGTACATGACATACATGCATAAGAAGGTCAAAAGAGCCATCATTCTGTACATTAAATGTCTGCTAATAAATAAAAGGATAGCCAATTATGCAAATGACTGCTTCTCACTCTTTAACAAATGTGGAAAGCAGAGAACATCAAATAAATTTGTCCTTAGTAAAAGTTCAAACTTAAATGCACCAGCAGGATGAGAAGCACACTGAACATGTCTGTACTGATCTTTTTAGGAGGCATCTTCAAAAAGAAGAGGATATTTGCACAGATTCTGTTAGGAAGATTAGAGAAGGTGACTATGGAGAAAGGAGAGAGAAATATTCGGATAATCAGTCCTGTGAACCCTGGTCTTTAAACTTTCAGCCTCTAAAGCTATAAGAAAATACATATTTGTTGGTCAAGCACAGCCTCTGGTACTTTGTGAACAGCATCCCTAGACCAATCAACGAAGTAACCCTAAGTAGCACCTCTCTTAGTCAATGTTGAGATAAATTAAGATAACATCTGAGAGTATATATACTTATCTATATCTATATCTTAACTTATCTATATCTTAATTTATCTTAATATATCTATATCTATATCTATATCTATATCTATATCTATATCTATAT